>JAOPJG010001058.1:0-13346 GCA_027478255.1 Dispira simplex | reverse complement strand
TAGAGAAGACATTGCTTACTTTATTGTTTATCCATTGTTTATTAAAGGCTACTGTTTATCCAATCCTTAACAGTTCATAATGATGGTAGTCGCCTTATGCTAAGAACAAGGTCAGGGCTGATCAGGTACCGTGAAAATAATTTAAAAAGGAGCAGCATTAGTTTATTTGAAATTTACAAACTAAAGATGAAAGACGTTGCCGGCTAAAGCAACTATAAAACAAAGGTCGCCTTATATCAATTGATAGTGAAGCCGCAGACTAGGATGCACAAACCAGTTTGAATAGGTACTGCAGCCAAGGAATATGACATCTTGCCACAAGAATAATGGGTAGGTTAAAGTTATAATTTAATGATCCAAGAGCATTGGAATTTACCAATGGCAAGATGAACCACAGATGGGCATCGCATAAATAAGTCTGGGTTTAAGCTACTTATATCGTGGCGGCCTGGAGGATGGAGAGCTCCCATGGGGCTCACTGTCCTACCGCAGGAATGGCAGCACTTTCTTACACTTCAAGGGATAAAGTTGAGATATTTAAAGAGAATAATTCTTGGTGAGCTTCCCATTCCCTTGTGGCAAAGCGCACTACTTCGCTCTACCGGAACTAAGCAGGAACCATTTAATAGGAAGTCGAATCTTCGACAGTTATTTTCACTTCACTTGCTTTCAAAATAAATATATTTTGTACTAATCACCTCTTTATCCTCATTCACTTACTCCATTTTATTGCACTTTCTTATACTAGCAGCGATAAACGATAAACTTGGATAAGCGATGGCCCAAAAGGGGAAAGGACGAATAATTGAAGGACCTCCATCGGATGAATGATATAACAATGAGATCATGCAACGTAAGCTGTGGCCAGAGACAAACTCCCAAAAAAATTAATAGCAATATTGCTACAACATGAGCAGCGCATAGTTTTGCAGTATATAACATTATCAATTTCGTCCTTCGAATTTTACACAGTAAACCATCCACAATTTATTCGCTCTTTCAAAGATATATAAAACTAAAAGCCAAAAGAAATTAGAAAGAAATAACTTAAGCTAGTAAATAAAAATAAAGGTAAGTATAACGTCCATATTTCGTTAATAAGCTGTTACACTAGAGACATGGTTATTACTAACCACTCTAACGTACAGATCAAATGTAAAAAGTAAAAACTGACTAAAACTTAGGGCTTGGATACCTAAATGGCATTACCTGAATAAATGAAGTGGAGCAGGATATCGCCATTACTGTGTAAGATCGTAGTTCGCAGGTCAACCAAGTTAGTTGGTGTTCTCATCCGCATATTTCTGACGGAACGCACGAGCAGTTTCGGTAAGGTTACGGAGGGCCTTCTCAACCTCAGTCCAGCTACGAGTTTTCAAACCACAGTCGGGATTGAGCCAAACCAATTTGTAAGGTAAGTACTGCAAAAGGGCTTGCAAACGTTCGCTCATTTCCTCCGCAGTAGGAACACGCGGCGAGTGGATATCGTAGAGACCGGGACCCGAGGCATTGTAATAACCATGTTGCTCAAAGGCTCGTAACAGTTTCAAATCCGAACGACTGTTTTCGATGGTGATCACATCAGCATCCATACGCTGAATGGCGGGGAAAATATCGTTGAAATCCGAATAACACATGTGCGTATGGATTTGGGTACCTTGTTGAACAGAGGTACTGGCCAACAAAAAGGCGTCCACCGCCCATTCCAGATACGCTTCCCATTGGGCCCGACGGAGGGGTAATCCTTCACGGATGGCAGGTTCATCAATCTGAATAGTGGTGATGTTCGCCTTTTCCAAATCGCTAACCTCGTCACGTAGAGCCAGGGCCAGTTGGTTAGCAGTCAAACTACGTGGTTGATCATCCCGTACAAAAGACCACTGGAGACAGGTCACGGGTCCGGTAAGCATTCCCTTGATGGGCTTCTTGGTGAGAGCCTGAGCGTAAACCGACCATTCCACCGTCATGGGTTGGGGACGATCAACATCACCGTAGATAATAGGAGGCTTGACACAACGTGTTCCATAGGATGCCACCCATCCGTTCTGGGTAAAGATATAACCACGCAACTTTTCCCCAAAGTATTCCACCATGTCGTTACGTTCAAATTCACCGTGCACCAGCACGTCCAAACCGATAGATTCCTGCAAACGGATACACTTTTCGATTTCCTGGCGTAAAAAGGCGTTGTATTGCTCCTCGGACCAGGCACCAGATTTGTATTTACGACGTGCACTGCGAACTTCTTTGGTTTGCGGAAATGAACCGATCGTGGTTGTCGGGAATAACGGGAGGTGCTGCTGGGCCGTTTGTACGGGGTAACGCTCGGCAAAGGGAGCAGTACGCTTGAAAATGCTAGGATTAACCTTGGCCAATCGTTCTTGCACTGCTGGATTAACCACTCTCGCCGAGGTACGTCGTGCCTGACAAGAAGCTTGGTTGGCAGACAAAATGGCGTCCACTGTGGCTTTGTCGGCCGGGTTGGCGGTATCAGTTTCGGTTCCACCGTAACGTTGGTTAAGAGCATCACGAAGGACGCTCACTTCCGTCAATTTCTCGTTCGAGAAGGCCAGCCAGTCTTTAATTTCTGGGTCTAGCTTGGTCTCGAATTCCAACGAAAACGGACAGTGCAGCAATGAACATGAGGTGGCTGTCCACACCCGATCAATACCGATCTGGTCCACTGCCTGACTGGCTAGCTGCACTGCAGCATCCAAGTCTGACTTCCAAATGTTGCGTCCATTGACGAGCCCCAGAGATAAAACCCAGTCGATAGGTAATTTCGCCAAGACACCCGACAATTGTTCGGAATGACGTACCAAATCTACGTGCAAACCGTGTACAGGCAGTTGGGTAATCAGGGCCATACGGTCGTCCACCCGTTCAAAATACGTAGTCAAAAGCAGTCGTAGAGTAACCGGCAGATCCTGTGTCAAACTGGTGTATGCGTCCAGGTAGGCATTTTCCACAGCAGGAGTCATGTCCAGCCCAAGGAAGGGCTCATCGACCTGAATCCAAGTAGCACCCGCCTGGGCCAACTTTGCTAATAAGGTGCGGTAGTGGGGCACCAACCGCGGGAGCAACTTGAGGAGATCAAAGTCCCCCACGGATTCCTGATCTGCACCTTTACTAAGCAGGAGGAAACTGACAGGACCCAGCAACACCGGTTTGGTATGAATACCCAAAGACTTGGCCTCGGTAAAGTGGGCCAACACAGAAGGTTGCGAATTCAACGAAAATTCCTGATCGGTGGATAGTTCCGGAACAATATAATGGTAGTTGGTATCGAACCACTTCTTCATTTCCATAGCGGGTACATCAATCTGAACCTCCTCCCCTTCTGCATTACGAATGGTACCTTGCAGCCCACGCCCCATAGCGAAATACTGGTCATAGCCGGTTGGAATCGATTGGTAACGAGTGGGTATCGCACCGAGCTGGTAAGCCGTGTCCAGCACTAGGTCGTAAAAGGAAAAATCACCGCTGGGGATTCGGTCGATACCACGGTCTCGCTGGAGTTTCCAATGCTTGGCACGTAGGACTTGAGCTTCCTGGGACAAGTCCGCTTCAGAAACCTTTCCTGCCCAGAAACCTTCAATCAGCTTCTTCAGTTCCCGTTGGGCACCAACTCGGGGAAACCCCACCACAGAGGAATGAACCGCCACCATGATTATGTTTAACCAAAGAATTGGCCAAGAAACAAAACAGAATAATGAATAACTAAAACAATCAGTATGTTAACGAAATGAAGGAATATTAGCTGCGCGATATCACGAATAGCAGATAGGCAGCAGCAGAAAGCAAGTAGAGTCAACACTTTGAAAAAACAGCGTTTGGGTTATTTATATAGTTCAATGGCCACTGAATATTTCTACGGCAAAGCTATCACGCCATCTGTATCCGTGCATAGAGAAATAAAATGGGTTTGCGGTGCAAGCTAGCTTGGCGCCAACCAGCCAATAAGGACGATGATGCCATTCCTTTGATGAGTCATTGGAAGTGAATGAGTATAAATACAGTTGTGGAAAGAGTGGAGGTTTCAGTGAGTATTACTAGGAGAATGGGTGTACCACAGCGGATAGATTGAGAGGAAATGTGAATGGTCTTGCAGCCTCCAATTGGTTTCGTTAGAACGAAGAGAATAGATGATGGACTTTAGTAACCCACCCCACTCATTGTTTTTCCCGTGAAATCCATTCAATCTATCGGCCAGCCTTAACGTGTTCGCTGGCCATTGGCTGACATGCTCGTATACAACGGCTAGCAGTAAAAGTGTGTCACTAGATGAAGTACAAAATACGTTGGTTCAGATACAACGTCCGCTTTTAGAATAAAAAAAAAGTTTATTTTTAGAATTAATCAACATAACCTCTCTGCTAAAAGACACAAAATCGGTGAAAAATATTGAAAATGCAAACGCTATTGAGCAGATGTATCAAACTTTTCAAGAATGTACATGGTTCCCTTGACATTATTATCTGCGACAGCCTTGATGCTCTTCAGATGGGGTTTTAAGACGGCCTTGACTTGATCCCGCAACTTGGGATGGTTAAGCAGAGCGTTGACCATGTAATTGCCCTGGCTAACGGCGTATTCGGGAAGATGGGCTTTGACATGTTCCCAAATAATCGGTCCGAATTCCCGTGGAGTCTCCAATGTCACGTGTCGAATGTCGTCTTTGTAATCAGCCTGGATCAGGGCAATGATCACTTTGCCTGCCACTTTGTGCTCGACAACATTGTTTTCGTCACCGGGCGCCAAGGCGAGTAGCTCCCCCAATTTCGCCAAGATAGTATCAATATTCACATCCGTATTGATCATAAATTGCTGCAACACCTGGGCCGTCAAATTGACATAGATGTTCTCTTCCATGTGTTTTTCAAAATATGCCAACATGGCCGGGGCCAATGCCCGACGCACTTCGGCTTCCCGAACTACGGCGTCTTTTTTACTGGTTTGGTTCCGAATCACGTCGTTGGCTTCCAATTGCCGAACCACGTGCGTCCCCAAAAACGTCAGGGAGCGACCGGCGAACGGATACACCAACGCACGACGGGCTTCGCGATGGGAAATTAGGGAAGCGAGAGTTTGACCGGTCAGTTTGGAAAGTAGGGCCTTTTTCAGCATGACGGTGTCGTCGACGGTGTCCATCAACTGGATAATCACTTGGTAACCATACTCGTCCATACACACTTTTTCGACATAAGGTTTCAACGCGTTCAAAATCAGTTTACGGGTTTTGGCGGAGGCGTGCAACAAGATTAACATGGCAGCTTGGGATCCTTCCCGGGTGTGCACCAAGTGGACAAGGTGCTCCTGGAGGACTTCGATCATCTGGGCAATCTCTGTGGAGTTGCCCAATACTAAATACTCGTGAATAGGTTGGTGTACGATACTGTGAGTCAAGAGACCCTTGTCGGCCAACGCGGTAACGTTTTGCAAAATGTTACGGAACGCCGCTTCCCGTTTGTGGGGCAACTGCTTCACAATGAATTCAAGAGTCACGGTAGGGTCGCTATCCGATTTAAACAGGGCGTATTCAGGACCGTACAGCTCTTGGGCCAGTAAAGCACGTTGGGAGGCATTGCTGTATTTCACATACACTTCCTCCAACATATCCGACGCGATATTATGTCGAATAAGTTTCAACACATTGCCGTGGATTTCCCGAATAATTTGGTTACGTTGACGGGTACAATAACGCAACATTTTGGTAAACAAAAATTTGGACGCCACCTTTTTCATCATATCAACGTATTTACCCTTGAGGGCGTTTACAATGGACTCACGCTCTTCAGGTTTACCGTACTTGAGACACGTTTGCAAAATACGCGAACCTTCCGGATGGCTGGCTATCTCCACAATATGACCCCCGAGGGCCGCCAACAATTTTTCCATAAAGGGTCGTCGTTCGTCGTTGGTCAAACTAACCTTTTGGGCCTCCCGCCACTGCTTTTTGGCCTGGACGAGGAAATCCGGTTGTTCCTTGTGGTGGTCCCCCGTGCCACTCGCTTTCGAGTCCTTGTTTTGTGTTGTTCCTTTGGTGTACTTGTACGATTTGGAGCTTGCCCTTCCGTCTGACTCGTCAGTCTTTTTCACCTTTTGGTACTTGGCCTTGCGGTCGTACTTTTCCCCATTGGAGTTCTGGCGTTTGGAAGGCCGGGCCTTGTTACTCGATGCGGGAGCTGGAGGCATGGTCGTAAAAGTTCCGAATGTAGAATTTCACCCAAGCAAGAGTAGAAATTAGGGCAATTCAGAAGTAAATATGAAAAGTAAAAAGAGACACAGTGTAACTTGGTTCAAGAATGGTGTGGTTAACGAATCCCGTAAAAAAGGTTAGCCGTTAGCATTCTTAGCAAGGAGTTACTGACGCTAAGAAATCATTCGTGTGGTATCAAAAAAAAAACGAAAAGTGTAATAAAAATAAAAAATAAAAAACCAAAAAAAAAAGGCCAACACTGGACTGGATTAGTTAATCACGTGGTTTTTAATTTTTAGGAATGAGTTATGTGGTCCTTTTTTCTAAGCTATAAGTGAGCCCCCAAAAAAAACGTTTACTATGAATCGCCAACCAGACAAGGAGCAAAGATTCGGAATCGGGCTGAACGATCAACTGCCGCTCTTCCACTGATGGGTCAACTACACAGCTATTACAGTTCGTCTAATACTGGCCTTGATTTTTATTATTCTACATCTACTCTGTAACATTTCATTCTAGCAGTGGGCTACCACCACCACCACCAACAACAACAATAGCCACCCCGCTCCTTTGCCTCTTTCACGCTTTAGATATCCTCACGCCACAATGCTCCATTTACTCGGTGTGAATCTGCCTGACAAGAAGATCGTCAGTGTAGCATTGACTTATTTTTACGGTATCGGTTCTAAAACGGCCAGTTCCATATGCAATCGTTTGGCCATATACCGACAGTGTAAACTACAAGATCTGTCCGAAACGCAGCTCAACGAACTGAGCGAAGTGCTGTCGAAAATGACTTTGGAAGCCGACTTGAAACGTGAAGTTCGTGAAAACATTTTTAGACTGCGGAACATGGGAACTTATATTGGGCGTCGGCATTGGCACGGACAACCGGTTCACGGTCAAAGTACCCGCACAAACGCCAAAACTGCTCGACGTTTGAATTCGTTTACTTTCCGTCGTCGTCACAACTAAAATGATGGTATCGAAGACTTGGTGGAAATGTAGTCATTGTAGGTTGTATGGGTTTTACTGGCTTTTACAAGGGCTTGAAACATATTCTTGTTTTTTTTCGTTGAGCATTGTAAAACAAAATGATAAAAATTATAACACCGAAGCGATCATGATTTCATGGGTTGAATTGATTATACAGCCACGCTAGTGCATATTGGGTTTTCCGTATGTAGTCGTAAGAGTCCCTCTTTGGTTGATTTCATGGCTGAGTTTGCTGCGCGAGGTCAGCTGAAGATGCAAGTACTCCATTGGTTTACCAGAAGAAGCTGGAAGTGGTAGCCTCGATATTGTTTACAATGCAGGTATTGTGTAATGGTACATATTGATGAGTTACCAATTTCACGATTTCCTGGGCCACCATTCCTCCAGTCATCGCTGCGGTATTGTGTAGTTCCGACTTGCAGTGCTTCGTCAAGTAATCCAACCGGGTTTGAAGGTGACGGATCAGTCCAGTCGGGCCGGCTTGGACATCTCTCTCCTTTTGCAGTGATTGGATATAACTCTGTAATGCAGATGAATCTGAAGTTATTTGGATCTGTTTGTAAAAGGCGTGGTAGGCCAAGTACCACAACAAATTACTCCCTAGCTCCCCACCCGAAGTAGACTGAGGTACACTATCGAGTTCTTTATTCCACTCCGATCCTCGCAGGAGGCGTAACTCAGCCGCATGTTTACAAAACCGTCGAATCTCGTCATCAGATATATCCGTCAGGGACCGTCCGAGTTGCTTTAACCAGCCGTGTACACGAGAACGCACACATTGGTAATCTTTCTCGGCTTGTTCGTGGTAGACCCGCTGAATGCTTACGTACGAAATCGTATCCGTTTTCATGTCCGGAACCTGTCCCGATACGGGCAACCGGCCTTGTCCTTCATCATTGACAAAATCCGCGAGAGCCCGGACCAAGATCCAGAACGTGTAGCTCGTTCTGGTAAGTTGGAATTGACAGGCCGGATGGTCAAAGAGTGTCAGTACATTAGCCGGCAACATCGTGGGGTTCAAGGCCCGAACCACGTATTCCTCTGCCTCTTGGAAATTCTCTTCCTGTGAGTTACGCCGGGCATGACGAATCATCTCCCGGATTTCCCTCTTGTCGGCAAAGGAGAGGGTGGTTTTCTGGGGATTTTTGTGCTTCCATTCCTCTAATATATGGTAAAGGATCACCACAAATGGAATATTGCCGTGCTCTATGGAGTCCCCGCAGGTCAAATCGAATGTGGAAAAGAGTTCCTTCATAGCCGGAAAGGGGCAATCTAACCTTAAATCCAAAGTGTTGGTGGTGTGGGATTTGGTAATCGTATGGTCAGTCACTTGCACACGGATATGACCTAAAAAACCCGCAACGTAGGCAATCACCAAAGGTATACGCCGTTGCCAGCATAACGAGGCCAATTGAGCCATGACTTTTGGGTTATTGTACTGCGTCAACACCACCAAACTAAATTCAGCGAGGAAATCTAGACCTTCGTTTACCAGCGTCGACCAGTCTTGATGCAACCCATTGCCCTGAACCTGGTCGTTCATTTCCAATAGACTTCGAGTGGTTACTTCGGCACGGGATTTCCCTAGGTCACTTTGGGTTACGAAAAAGTTATTGCCCAGGTCATCCTCTGAGACCAATTCGTTATCAATTATGGTAAACTTTCCGATGCCTACGTTAGGAGGCGATAATAAATAGGTATCGCGAATTCACTCATGAAAAAAAGGGGTAAAGTCGTGAACACTGCCAGACGGACGATATTAGTAGCGGTATCGGAAGTGGTGGACTCCTTTCATTTGTAATGAGTTAAACAAGGAATGGATGGCCTATCTCAAGCCGTATCGGGTTTAACGTAGCCGAAATTATTCAATCAAGAAAAATATCGATAGACCCGACACCAGCGTACAGACAATTTTGGGTACTTTACCTGGCAAGACAAGGTTTTTAAGAAGCTCAGTTGCCACTGCGGAGCTTCCTAATACACAAAGGTGGGCGTCTTGGAGGCACCGTTGACCATAGTCGCCCCACAAACTACATACAACAATAAAAATAGGCGTAGCGTGACCTACCCCACCGCTGGACATATTAGTTACTGTGTTACCTGTAAAATGAAGGGCTAGTATAGGACCCATTCCATTCGGTCAATATGCTTTGGCTAAGGGCATTGGGCTATGGGCCAAACAAGAAAGTGCCAATGCTTTGGTTTGTTATGTTCTCCGTATGTTGGCAAGATAGCACTGGCATGGATTCTGGGGCATTTCTCTGCGCTAAAAATAATATGGGCGGAGTACCTACCGTAATTGTCTATCATAACGCTGCGCAGAGTCCATCGTTGTATTATTTTCTTCCGGTCGATTGTCACTAAGAGAAAAGAAAGGAGAGTGTTTGTAGTAATTATATCGTTACACCTAGTGTTGTCAACTAAAATGGAGGCGTTAACCAAATTCTGCAAAGAGTGGTGAGAGATAAAGTTGCAAAAAATAAAGTATACTTTGCTGGTCTGCAGTAACCGCAGGTAAGTCTTGTATGCCAAAGAGCAGCGGGATTGGCCACGTGGCGTTTTCTTCACTGACCACCCTTTACAATAACCTAAACAACCTTTAGAAAAAGGCAGACGTCATTGACAAATAAAGAGCATGTTTAATTTTGGTGATACAGTCGCATTGTGCATTTTTTTCTGTATTTGCCTGGCCTACAAGTTTAATGGTTTCAATCTTTTATTATTGAAAGGTGTACTCATAACCACAACTGCAAGCAAACGATAACATATCCCTCCAAGACTTGCTTTCCCCTTTTTTCCAATTCCAAGTTGCCCCCATTTACGCCTGGTTTTCTCATTACGCACAATGATCGGCTCGCCATCTCAATCCCTTGTTTCCAACCCCAGTCGACCTTCGGTCACAGAAACTGCAAATAAAAAGCCCCGACTTCAACCTGAACAAACTAATGCTGCGGTGTCCACACATAGCGAGAAGTCCAACCCTACGTCAACCCGTCCAAAAAGCTCGGGTCACCCACTGGGTATCAAGCCGTGGGGGAATTATTATCTAGCACGCTGTTCTGATAGTCCCAATTCAGATACCATCGCGTCTCCCTTGGCTTTTCGTAGCGCCACTTTAGGACCTTTTCGACACTGGGACGACCAAATGATCCTAGATTTTTTGGAAAAATACCTCTCGACCCCCGAGTTAGCCCTTATACAACGAGTCAGTCTCGGGTTTTACGCATTGGCCCGCTACGACGGGTTATGGCGCAAGCTCACTATCCAGGATTTCCAAGGTGAGTTTTGCTTCGATACCACTTGGCGCCAAACCTATCGTCGGTGTTATTTACACCAACACAACTTTTCCGCGGATCAAGATACCGTCATTGATACCAATTTACCGTGCGTCAATTTTTACTCGGATACCTTATTCAACACATGGCATTTGGCCACCCAGGACCTAACTCCACTGGACCGTCGCCAACGCGGTAAATCCATTCCCCGCCGTGCCTGTCTGAGTATTTCCGAATTTATCGAACAATACGAGCGCCCTGGACTACCTGTTATACTTACCGACGTGGTTACCCAATGGCCGGCGTACCAGAAATGGACCCCCGAGTTTTTTCTTAAGCTGTATGGTTCGGTGAAATTTCAAGCCGAGGCGGTGGAGATCACATTTGACAATTATTGGCGCTACGCCACTACGCAAACTTTGGACGAGGCGCCCCTTTACTTATTTGACAAACACTTTGGTGATTCCTGTCCCGAATTGGCGGCCGATTTTCAGGTGCCTGGGTATTTCTCTGAGGATTTATTTCAGGTGTTGACAAAACCTTCCCCATCGTCGCTGTCGGGCTCGCCAGCAATTCGCTCCGGAGAACCATCCTGCGTCGGTCGACCCGATTACCGCTGGATTATCATTGGACCCCAGCGAAGTGGCAGCACCTTTCACAAAGACCCCAACGCCACCAGTGCCTGGAATGCAGTGATTACCGGTAGAAAAAAGTGGATTATGTTCCCTCCGGAGTGTGTACCTCCGGGGGTATTCACCAATGCCGACCAGAGCGAAGTAACCAGTCCAGTGTCGCTAATAGAATGGTTTCAAAGCTATTACCAACATGTCACGCCCTACACCGAAAGTTCATCTCGACAAAGTTCCGGTGGTCACCCTTGTGGTAAACCCAGCGGCTCTCGTAAAGGTGCCTACGAAGGGGTATGCCAGGCCGGCGAGGTCATTTTTGTACCCCAGGGATGGTGGCACTGTGTACTCAATCTCGAAGATTCCATTGCAATAACTCAAAATTACGTCAGTCGTCAAAATCTCACCCAGGTGTTGGACTTTCTCCAGTACAAACGTGACCAAATTTCGGGCGTGCCCTGTCACGAAGCTACTCATTTTTACGAACGCTTTTGTGCGGCTTTTGACCAGGCGTTTCCTGGAGAATTGGCCACTTTCCAATATTTGCGGCAGCGGAAACGGGAGGAAGCAGCCGCGGTCAAGTTACAACTTGGTACCACCGATCCCGGTGAACCCTCTTTCTCAAGCTCCAACGGTAACCAGAATAATACACCGGGGTCGCCTTCACCACTAGATACCCGTAATGGTAAGGGTGGTTTCTGGCAAACACTTACGGGTAACAGCGAAGGTGGCTTCCAATTCGGCTTCTAGAAGGGGAAATAAATCTGGTGTTGCTTAGAAGTGAATTACTCTCCTGACGGGAGTTCCTAACAATTCACTGAAGAATTCGCTTGGGGCAAATAGTAACTGTACACTATTGCAAAAGAATATGCACTAAGCCAGCAAGGAGGTTAATGACACCGCCATGTTTTAATCGGCATATATCCAGAAGAGGTAGTTGGGGGACCACATGAATAGTGGTATAGGCTCTGGTTTCAGCGAAGTTTTTTCTTTGCACTAAAGCTTTTTTTACTTAATCTTCTGATAGCTATGATGGTTATTCTTCAATGGGCGTGAGTACTCCTTCTACAGGGAATCGAGTCGATACAGGCAAAATTAGGTTAGCCACGATCCCCAGCTTATGGGAGGGTATTAACCACGCTTAACGGCTGGACGATTGGGTGAAAGCTGTACCTAATGGAGGGACGAGTCTAGAAAATTGTAGGGTATATATCTAATATTTCAACACTCAGGGATTTACATCACCTCTCTTTTAATTAAAATATAATGTATACCGTCTTTCATCATGTTAAACCGCTCTAATTTCATCGTTGTGA
Source organism: Dispira simplex (assembly GCA_027478255.1). Taxonomy (NCBI): domain Eukaryota; kingdom Fungi; phylum Kickxellomycota; class Dimargaritomycetes; order Dimargaritales; family Dimargaritaceae; genus Dispira; species Dispira simplex. Next base: position 934 of record JAOPJG010001058.1, on the reverse strand, counting down.
AAAACAAGGCTCATCCTAGCTTCGCCTCCGGACTTGGTGTAGTCGTAGAAACGGAGTAAAAAATGCAACCAGGGTGTGTTTTACACTCTTGCGTGTGTAAAGTATAAACACACTCACATAATCATAGTGTCGGATAATATGGTCCGCGAGTAGTTTACAGGTGTCATTCTCGTTATTGGGAAGTCAGACAATGCACACTTGAAGGTAATCATTAGTATTTCTTTTGAAAAGTATGCCAATGATGGTGTTGGGGCTAACTCGAGCACTTATCGCCGTTTTGATGATTAGACCATTACATATAGTAAAAAGCATTGACAAAGTGACTGTGAGGGGTAATACTTCTCAACTTCTGCCTATATTAGTAAGAATTATCCATAGGAACTTACTAAGGCCACCCGAGAATTGTGGATTAGTACCTGGTTCATTTTTCAGTGATTCGCAATGGTCCTCTGTACTACATAGGTACGCTTCCATGGTGTTCGAGTTCAGGATACCTGTGGGAAATTCCTCCCCCCCCCGAATCCTTCCTATACGGGACCTTCCAAGGTTCACTTGACTTCTGCCTTAATGTCAGGGTAATGGCCTTCCTTATAATCCTCCCAAAGCTGGTCCAACAACTTTCCAGGTGTTTTCTTCCAAAACTTAGGAGGCGCTCGGTCGGGCAAACGGATCTCATTGGATTAGAAACTGGCGTATCTGATAATAGAAATCTACCTTGCGTTCCTCTAGAGTGAAGTGTATATTGTTCTGGTACACTGGAGTTGCGGAATCTGGCGAGGTGTGCTTAGAATGACGATGATGGTAACCAACCTGGTGCTGTTTATTGAACACAGAGCCCAACTCGGGTTGTTCATCCAAATAGGAGTAAGGCTTCCACGAATGGATGTTGTCAAATGGTGCACTATGGTCAGCAACTTTGTCTGATTCAGGATAA
>JAOPJG010000105.1:0-44011 GCA_027478255.1 Dispira simplex | reverse complement strand
CAGATTCAAGACAAAGGTAATGGAACCCCCTACGATTCCGCTCAAAGCGAATATGCCAGAATAGATGGACGCACTACTTCCCTGTTTGGCAGGCGATGGATAACCCGAAGTGACGGTTCCGCCCACTGTGGATAATAATGCCTGACCAAAACCACACATGGCCCCGCTGATGATAACCACCGCGGCGCTGGGTACGTATTGATACACGATGAGTGCGCCAAAGTATACCAATACGGTTAGTGAGCCGATGAAACAGGTAAGGCGAGGTCCCAGCATATTATTGATACTTCCTGCGAATAACCCGCCGAGTACTGCACATATGTACAGCGCAGTATTGGCGTTACTCGACACCCGACTGTCACGCAATCCGCCGCCACCTATTCCCTGCAAAGTGTAGTATGTACCGGCCACACAAAAGGACACCAGGGATATGACCCATAGCTGTGCCGGCGTTCTGTACAATGCTGACCACATTTTCGACAGTGGTGTCAAGTACGAAAATTATCAGTAGTGTTAGAAAAAAAAATAATCTGTTGTTATAAGGGAAGATATGCTAGCGATTACAAGGGCCGAAAACGAATGGAACTTCTCTGACAACATTTGCTACATAGAAAAACGGATACGAACACGTGGAATTGGGAAATTTGCCACTTTGATGAATGGGGTAATAGTGACTACGAATAACGGATATGCGGCTATCCCAAAGTTATTTTCGGAAAGAACGCTCAAAAAGACAGGGCACAATGATTTACCAGCAGAAGCTTAGAATGGGTATTTTCTTTGCATTAAATAGCTTACTCGATAACCTGACGATACCACCACCCTAGGTAAGACTCCTGTGGCAGCACAAACGAGGCAATGATTTTGGTCAGTAATTCAAGTGCCATCAAGTAACACGCCACTAAGGCTGGAGGTGGAAGGCTCAGGGTAGTCAGGGTAACAAGCAGTGTGGGTTAGGCTACCAGGAGTAGGTCTGCTTCCGTTGATTTTTGGACATACAATCGTCACCATACGGGTTAAATTCCAACGCACGCGTCGGGGGGGGGGGTCTTGGTTTGGAATGACATAGTCATCAAGTCGGTCTTGATATAGTTTTATAGTGATGCGAGTCACGATGAGTGAACTATACATACCAATCAACCAAGAGGTCAGAGAGCCAATATTCATCAGCCCAGACGAACCCCTTATTTTTCCTTTTCCTTTACTCTTCACTCTGCTGGTGGTCGATAATAACTTGTGGCTGGATATATTTTAACAGTTTACTTAAAATTGGTAGCCATATGAACATGTTTATACAGTAATCTTTAGTAGGTCAGCAACATGCCATTCTTTTGCATAGTTGCCGCCAAATGTTATAATACAGTGGTGCACCACATACTCTCTTGCAAGTGTACCTGTGAGACGGTTGGAGAAAAGGGGAGGCACAACCGCCCTGGCATCTGGGCATATTTTTTTTTTCACAACTCCTATATCAGATTTTTTTTTACTTGTTTTACGATAGTAGACGGCTGGACGGGCTAAATTTTGTCGGAAACTGCTATGGTACCCCTGGACTGTACAGGAATATTCCGTTGATGGACCCTGTCAAAAATTAATTCGAGATTTATGGGCGAACTCCTTGAATGGTGTTGTTTCACGGGTATGTATGTGTGTGTGTTTTTTTTCACCTTTCCACGAACTGCTTGCAAGTATAAAAATGACGTCGAACATTACAACTGCCGAGTAATGTCACAATAAACTGGATGGCTAGGATGGCACATTCTGTTTCGATACCCTGCTGCTACATTACATTGCCATTCCACCCCTGAAACGTAACACTCATGTACCCATTTTTACATTTCAAGTACCCTTTCAGGAGTTCAATTGATCCACCAAAACTCCCAAACGTACAGTTTTACATTGGGAAGAGAGGGGGTGGGCAGTGGGTGAGGGAGCCAGGACTAAGCCGTCCGAAAAATAACGGACGCCAAAGGGTAATGCCCAAGTGAGTGTATTTCTTGATTGCAGACTTCCCCCCCCCACTTCATCTATTACTAATCAATCCCCATTATAGAATGAATCAAGTGGTAGTGTTTTAAATTCCGAAGAGATAAAGCGTCGCATAAAGGTTCAACCAGTCTCCGTTTAGACTCATTTCCCCCCCCCAAAAAAAAATTATACATGGTTACAGATTTTATTTTAGAGACCGATTATCACATGAGTTGCGCTATACGAAACCCACTCATGTAATGGACAAAATACAAAGGATAAATTAAGAAAGGAAGAACATTTTCAGAAACCTCAGACTATAATGATTTCTATGAAGCACATCCGTCACGTTAACGACTGGAGCTACTTCTAGACGGAAAGTACAAAAGTGAAGGGGGAAGTATAACAAAAAAAATGGGATGTGAAAAAAAAACACAGTGATAATGGGATAATTTACATCTGGTATAAACGACGAAAACAAAAGCAATTAAAAAAAACGAAGAAGTGACCATAAGAAAACTAAAAACAACTGTGAATATTTACTGTTGACCTGGAAATGGTTGATCCTATCTGTCAGGTACCGATATTCGCATTTGGCAATCGTAAACATTGGTGTGGGGGGTGCAGCGCGTTCTTTTCGTACACGTTTATATTATGGCCAACATACTAAACCTTAATATAAAAAAAACTAAACAAACTGATGGACTGCTGCAGGAGAAATACTAACCCCAATGGACCGGAGGTATGGGGAGAGTGGTGAGTATCACCAGACAGTGTATGGGTGGGGAAACTGCAGGTGATAATGAGTGAGCACTACTCACACTACTTCAGTCAATCGTGATGATGATTTCCGTCAACATTCGCTCTCCTCAGCATACAGTAAACAGCCATCACTTGGTGGTGTAATACTCCACATCACTCAATACATGTGGCCCGCCGTACTATTTGGCTACACAAGGTGTCAAGGAAAACTTGATGGTGACATCCTTGCCTTGGTTATCGATCAGTTCGTCAAAGGAAATACGTTCCGCTTCATTGCTGGTCGGTAATAGTATAGGGCTGCCCCCGCGCGAAATCTGTTTAGTGGGGGAAAATACTGTACCTGCTTCCTCGTGGAGGAGAGCCGCCGTAGACTGGAAGCGACGAGGTAGGGAAAACGAGTGGGAACCGATAAAAGAACTCCGGCGGCCACGGCTTACAGATAATGTGGCCGACTCACTCACAAACGAAGGACGGAGGCTTTCCAGCGCATTCTGGTTGTCACCTAAAAGGTTGGACGAGCTTTTCTTGGTCTGCGGACGCTTGTGCCACAGCCGGGATAGAAAGTGCGACTTCTTCACGTTGACTTGAGGGGGAAATTGGGCAATCATGGTGATTTGGAAATTAAAGAAAACGAATGCCGTACCTTGTGGGTAAATAAGGACAGCGAAAGAAAAAAGAACAGCAAACCGGGGGTACTTATCGGGAAAAAGTAAATACGTCGGAGTCAGAACGAAAACAAAAGCGGGCCAGGGGCAACCAACTCAGCCAACCTAGCGTCAAAATAGCGTATGAAAAGATAAAGGGGTGGCTTATAAATAAAGAAGCACGACCTTTTGTAATAGCAGGGTGGCGCGTTGGCCTATATATATGTGTTTCCTCAATTGACCCTGTCAGCAATAAACAACCTCAAGTGGTTTCGCACGTATACGGCAAAAGATACCAGAAAAATCATTAATGATTCAATATGACATTTGCTAAATCAGTCGTTGTTAATATATAAAGGCGGGAAATGATATCGGAGTGGATGCTGGGGGGGATTTATAGTACGGGCGAAAGCAGATTAAAATATAACGAAAAACACCCGGAAATGAGGCAATGCCATAAAAAAGGGGGAATGAGAAACTGTGATACAAAAGGAAGCACATGTGCGCTATGGATTGACAAAGCCCAGGAGTGATGTGCCGGCTCTCATTCTGCCTTTATTCACTCTCCGACTGGGGTGCATTCGGCCCAAAAACCGCCCACTCCGGGGGACCGCATTCTATCACTGTCCACGGTGAGGTTTCGAATCCTTTCAAATAGTAGGATTCGGTCCTTGGTTCGGTGCCCAGGGCTACTACCTATAATCGCGTTTGCTCGAGTTTTTATTTAAACGCCCGCTTCTTTGAGCCTACTGTGAAAGCGGAGAAAACACCACTTTTACGCGTTGGACCTTTTGCTGCCACAACCACCCCTACCCCATTTCCCAACGGGCCAGGTCTTGGCGAGTGCGGTCGTGTAGCCTGGCACTACGCTTGTGTTTAGGGCTGTACGAGTCCAGGATGTGGTCACTGTTGGCCCTGCATGTCCATTTTTTCCTGCACGGCGTTTGTCCATTGAGGCCATGTTCTTTTTTTTTTACCCAACGTCGGCGCTGTACATTTATCGAGTTTACCCGAGTCAGTGTTGTCGTCATTGCAAACTTCCAATTGACCAAGTTATGGGAAGGGTTCGAATTTTTTTAATGGGGCCAATCGGGCTCACCTTTCCATAGTTGTACAGCTTATAATGCCTTTTTTAAGGGTTCAGGTTGACTGCGAGGTGTGCTATTCTCGGCGCAATCCATGTGCGTTCAATCTTGGCGTGTGAAAAATAAATAGCCTTCTCTTTTTTATTTAAAACATGGCGGGTTATGTTTCTAACCCTGTTTGTCCATCATAAATGAATTGTTATTCGTCATCACCACAGGCCTCTGCAGATGGGATGACTCGTGGCCGTACATGCCGGTTCGATGACAGTCTGACCTCTTATCGACGTAGTTGATAACATCTCGATAGGATTGGTGACTAAACCTTTCGACACCACCTTTTCTTCCTGTGAGAACTGCAAAGGACAGATGAATGGTACACTCCGACGTCCGGCAGAGTGGTGAGGATTGGCCCACCCTCACAAGCCCGGCCTGAGAAAAGTATCACAAGTCACCCACATTTCCTAACCTGGCTCTGTTCTTATTCAGCTTCCACCGTGCAGCAAACACCTCACTCGTTTCCCTTCTCTCACCCCCATATGACCTACGAGATACAACGTACATTGCTGATTCCGATTTTGTGCGTTTTACGTGTTTTTGATTATATTTAATATATTCCACCAATGGTCCTGGCCCCCAAACCCCCCTTCCACATTATAGGTAGAGTATTTGCGAAAAAATGAGACCTTTGCCTGGTCTTTTCTTGTTGCTCACTCTCTATAACGCATTTCCTCCTGGCTTTCGTATGAGCACAATAGTCTGACTATAGGTCAATAAATAGAGGCACCGCTGGCGACATCCCACTAACCCATTATAATTTTCATATGCCTTTTATCGCTTGGTGGGAAACGTCGATTATTCCTGGACGTTTTGACTCTTCCCCTGAGTTTTTTTTCCCTTCTTACTGCCGTTATCACTGCCACCGCCCCTGACATAACTGTTTATCACTGAGGCAGAATTCTCTCTTCGCCCTGGTCTCGGTGGACACTGATGGTTGCTACAAGTGACTCCGGACGACTTTACAATTTTCTTGTTTTTTTGTTTTTTTTTTAAACACTTTTTCGTATTGTTCTTGCCATTAGTGCGGGGGGACCCTATACACCGTACGAGTATCCATGTCGATGGTCTGCTTGCGTTGGGTTCTTATTACAGTCTTACAATCTTACTCACCATATAAACAATCCTAGTTTTTCCCCGTGCCACTTTGTACCTCGACTCTCTTTTCCTTGTCCGGTTTTTTTTTAATAACACTCAGTTTACTGAGTGTCATTTTTTAGAGACTTGGTACCCTTCCCCTGGTGAAGCGCACCGACCACTTTGGTTTCCCTGCTGCTTGTTCTTTTTTCTGTACTGTTTCTGTAAGTACGAATTGCTACGTTGTCTACAATGGTAAGTTCCTAAAACTCTCAAACAAAGTTACCTATGTGTTATATGATAGTCACACATGTCCGTTCCACCTATTCTTGTGGATATCAACGGGCGCGTTACACATAATATCATCCTTTGTGGTGTACTTCGTTTAGGAACGGCCTGTAGCTGAAGGATTCACGGGGATATATATATCGTCATATCTGATCACTACATTTTTCATGGATTTAACTTGGATACCCTGGGCGGTATCGTACTCGCATCGGATTTTCGATGGTACGTCATAGTCCGACCGGAATACTCCTTCACAAGGTTCACCTCTATTGACACCCTTCCCCAAGGATAGTAATATTTTACAATGCCATAGTACCCCAGTTTACCAGTATGACGTGATTATTGTGGGTGGTGGCGTAGCCGGTGCCACCTTGGCTTATGCATTGGGCATGGACGGCCGTAAAGTTCTAATGATCGAACGGGATTTATCTGAACCAGACCGTTTTATGGGGGAATTATTGCAACCCGGGGGCATTGAATACCTGAAACAATTACACTTGGAGAGTACGCTTGATGGTATTGACGGAAGGACCATTTGCGGAGCTCTGACACTTACGGGTGAATGTCAGAGGCTCCAGCAGTACCCCATTCACTCTGATACCGGCAATCCCTATTATGCCATTGGTTTTCATCATGGTCGGTTCGTCAATAACCTACGCCAGGCCGCAACAGCACTAAGTACTGTCACTGCACGTCAAGGTGTAGTCAGTGCTCTCATTGAAGAGCCCCAGCGCGGTCGGGTATTAGGGGTAACCTACATTCCGAGCGATTCTGTGCCTGGGGGCACAGTGGGCAATACTGGCGATTCACCCGACCCCTTGCCTGTGTTCGCTCCCATGACAGTACTGGCTAATGGTGGCTTGTCCAAGTTTCAACGTTCCTACTTGCCTCGGCTGCCCACTTGTCACTCCCGCACTTACGCCTTTATAATGCGAGACTGTGAGTTACCTGTTCCGGATCATAGCTGTCTGGTGATGAGTAAACTGGCCCCCCTCATTATTTACCCAATCAGTGCCCGTGAGACACGAGTCCTGGTGGTCATTCCCCATGATGTCCGGCAGATGTACGGCAACGATATCCGTCGGTACCTGATGGAAATGGTGGTTCCTGACGTCCCTGAAATTCTTCGACCGAAATTTATCGAAGGTATCGAGGCCAATTCATTACGGTTTATGTCCAATCTGTATTTACCACCTTCACGCTGTGCTCAGAATGGTCTCTTGTTTCTCGGCGATGCCCACAGCGCCCGTCACCCGATCACTGGGGGAGGTATGACGGTGGCTTTAGGTGACGTAGTTCTACTCAAACAGCTCTTGTCCCCTCAGGTGGTTCCTAGACTTGATGACACCCACGCAGTGGCGGCTCAGTTGCGGACGTTTCACTGGAAACGGAAACTTCGGTCGTCGTGCATCACCATCCTGGCCCAGGTATACATCGAGCTTATGACGAACCAGGGCAACCCAGACCTGAGTATTTTGGGATTCGCCCTTGCTGAGTACTTTAAACTGGGGGGCACCTCTTCTTCCACCCCTGTAGGACTTATCGGTGGTGTCTACACCAGTCCACTGCTCCTGCTTTATCATATGAATGCGGTGGTGATATACGGCTTTTACCGCTTCCTGGCCTCCTCCGACTCACCACGAGCCTTTATAGAGAACATTAGCCGTGTATTATCGGCACTATGGGCGGGATATGCCCTGGTATTGCCCTTAATATGGGCACAGCTCTTTTGAGAGTATGTGATTTATGGCATATTGTTTCTATTTTTACTAGCAATGACCAAAATGAGAGACCCATTAATCCTTCGTTTTCCTATGTCGCCTTCCCATTGTTTTACTGGTTAGCGATGTGTTCATCAGTACACCAAATAAAAATATCCACGTAGATTGTACGACGAAGGGAAAGTGGAATGTACACCAGTAAATGTAACCTGCACATTTTCGGATTTACAATAGGTTACCCACAGCCAGGCGTGAATAACAATACCGTGACGCATTTTGTTTCATAGTATTGGTCTGTAGGTCAGATCCGAAGCAATCGGCGATCGTAATTGTTCATTGGACTCTCACTTAGCGGAATCTAATGCAGTCACGGGGAACAAAGAAAAATTCCGGGTAATAATCCCCATTTTCGTCATTATTTGGGTTATCGGACAATCCCGATAATCCGGGCTTGAAGCCACTGATTTACATCAAACGACGTATGTTTACCTTGCGTTTCAATTTGTGTACATAAAGGGTTTTCATCATCATTCGCTTGGCTACCAGGTAACAGAATTATGAGCGATTCTAATCTTTTGGGCCAAGTTTTGTCATCGCGTTGTTACATTCTAGTATCCCCGGGTGGCCTTGAGAACTGCCTTCTTTTGCTGGGCTGTCATTTCTCCGTAACCACTGAGTTGCATAGTAAAAGTACCGGTACCTGCCGTTAACGAACGTAGCGCTGAGGAATACCCAACCATGGCACTAAGTGGTACGTGGGCCCGAATGACCCGGGTGGGAGAATTTATATTGGTATCCGTGGCTGCCTCTTCCTGACTCAATAGGACAGAATGTTCGCTACCCAGTGAGTCACCTACTTCTTCGCCCAGGTGATGTATTCGGCCGCGGCGGGTACCACTGAGATCGCTGAGGGTAGTTCCAACGTGTTCCGCCGGGATTTGTACCGCTACGTCCATGAGTGGTTCCAGCAGATCGGTTTCGTGTTGGGCCAACGCCTGGCGCACGGCTTGGGTGGCGCAGGCGCGGATGGCAAAAAGGGAGCTGTCGATTCCGTAGTATTGTACATCCCGTACCTGGACATGAACACGGGCTACCGGAAAGCCCAACAAGGGGCCACGGGCCAGAGCTTGCTGGATCCCTTCGGTGAGCGCATGACAGACGCCATGGAGGTCCAGGTCTGGTAAGGTACTGTTACTTCCGGTGGTGCCAACCACATGAAGAGTATCAGATACGGATTCGGTATCTACAACATTGTCAGTTGTAGCCGATGACGGGAGGGTATCGTCGTTATGCCTCATAGGGCCTTCCTGACAACCTAATGGGGTCAAACACACCGTCATGCCTACTTTACCATATTTTCCCAGGACTTCTTTTTCGTAGTGAATGATTTGTTCCACTGGGGTTTGAATTGTTTCCCGATAGGCAATACGGATGGCGCCGATATGCGCATTGACCCGGTAATCTCGTAGTAAGCGATCCTTGATAATGTCTAAATGCAATTCACCCATACCACTCAGTTGCGTTTGACCGGTTTCGTCGTTGGTGGACAAATGGAGCGAGGGATCTTCCAAAAGGAGGTGTTCCAATGCTTCGTTTAATTGTTTTTCGTCAGCAGCCGAGTGGGGCTCAATGGAACGGAAAAAGACAGGTGGGGGCGGTTCCACACCTTGAAGTCGGGGTAAACTGGACGTAGGGGATAATGATTTAGTAATACCCAGTAGCGTATCCCCCGTACGACTGTGTTTCAAGCCCAAAACTACGCCAATTTCTCCCACCCCAATGGTATCCACTTCCTCCACGTCGTTGGCGTACATCGTTAAAAGTTTCGTGGCCCGCTCTTTGATGTTTCGCTGAGCATTAAGTAAAGTTTGGCGGACCGACAATACGCCAGAGTACACCCGTATGAATACCATGGGGCCTCGCCGGGGATCGTATAACACTTTAAAAGCCAAGGCGCAAAGTGTGGTACGATCTGATAATGGAACCGCCGTGGCGGTGGAGGCCTCTGGCCCAACAACGGTTTGGGGGCACGGGACATCCAATGGGGAAGGCAAATAGTCCACAACCGCATCCAGCAGTGGCTGCACACCAATATGACGGTATGACGCACCGCACAGGACCGGTACGATCGTACCCGCTAGAGTTTGCCGCCGGATCGCCGCCTGAATTTGTACCAGTGGCAAGGCCATAGGATCCGCGATCTCTAAAAAGCTTTCCATGAGGTCGTCATCCAGGTCACACAATGCTTCCACTAAACCACTACGGGCTTCCTGGGCTTCCTGTTGAATCGGGGCGTACGGTGAAGCTAAACTCACTAATTCAACTTCAGGTGTAGTCAAGGCCGTTCGGCGGATGACGGACCCGTCCTTGGTAGTGTCAAACTCGAGCAATTCCATTCGTACCAGGTCCACTACCCCTGCCAAGAGAGACCCATTGGCAATGGGTTGAATATCCATCCCTAAACGGTTCGCCTGATCCATCGACAACCAGCGCCGATCGTTGCCCCGACCAGTACACACCACGGGTAACTGGCAGACCAAAGGTTGGGTGGCTAATTTAGTACGTAACTGTTCCAACGTGTGATCAAGCCGTGCTCCTACCCGGTCCATTTTGTTGATAAATACTAATCGTGGTACGTTATATTTACGGGCCTGATACCACACTGTCTCCGTCTGGGCCTGTACCCCCGCCACGCCGTCAATGATGGTCACCGCCCCGTCTAGGACCCGGATACTGCGTTCCACCTCAAACGTAAAGTCTACGTGGCCGGGCGTATCTATTAAATTCAATTGGTGACCATGCCACCCAAACGTAATCGAGGCCGACTGAATCGTTATTCCGCGTTCCCGCTCTTGTTGCATATAATCCATTACTGTGTCCCCACTGTCCACGTCCCCCATGCGACGGGAAAACCCGGCATAGTACAGCATGCGTTCGGTGGTGGTGGTTTTTCCAGCGTCGATATGAGCAATGATCCCCAGGTTTCGGATCGACTTCACCTTGGCCAAGGCCTCGGGACTTAGTGTATGGGCATGGCGTGTCCAATCAAGTTCTCTCGAGTTATAGACAGAGTCCTTCCTAACCCACCATTGGGGTAAGCAGTGGTTACTACTGGGGCTTGACCAACGGGGAGAGGGGCATTGTAAGCGGCGGGAAATGAAACGTAACAACATGGCCACCCAATGGCGTAACAGGTGAAGGCATAAGCAGCAAAAAATTGAAAAAAAAATACTGTAAAACAGGCAACTACGATCTACTAACTATACCTTATTTTGAACAGGACGACTCTAAGCCAGGAAAAACCAAATGCTCCTGGAGAGCAGATCCGTCTCACTACTAAGATCCGCGTGTGGTTTCTGTTTTTTTAATTGATTTTTCCACAGAAGTGCCCTGGCGGCATGGAGTTCGGTTTCTCTCTACCACTTGTATGCACAAGTCACAGTATTATCACGTCACTATCCGCCCGAACGGGAGAAAAATAGGGAGCCCCGCCATGGCTCATTAAACAATAAATTCTTATTCTTACTGAGACCCGAGTGAATATTATCAGATTTAGACAAGAATAACGGGGAACCAATATTCCTTGGGTTCATTCCCTACTATTCTGAAGACACAAGGCTACTTGAAGCCGTAGAAAAATGTGTGATTTCCGCCAGGGAATTTTATTTGAAAGAATAACTCTGCTTGGTCTTTGATTATCTATTACAATGAATAAAAACGTTTTATCTCTGAACATAACCGATCTAAATCTTAGAACACAAAGCAAGCTCACCCAAATATAAATCAACACTCGAGACGCATAGTAATGAAATACAGTAGAGAAGACCAATGGAATATACGAATTTGAGGCGCTGGAAGGAAAGAAAGTAGAACGAAAAAAAAGCACGCAACACGCTATAGAACAATACACAAAAATTACGTCTGGCAGACCGAATCTTTTGAGCCAATGTGATAAAAAAAATAAGAGCAACGGGGGTTTTCTCTGGACGAAGGTATATCCCAACCCCGGTACTGGTTAAAAATAACAGGTAAGAGGAATAGAAGTACATCAACGCGATTACACGTTCTGAAGACCATTCTTATTTTTGCCATAGAGTGTGTTCGGTACCTTGTCGTCCATCGTTTCGAAAGTCATGTCCACAGAAGCCGCGTCATCATGGTCCTGTGGGTGAGGTAAGACTAGGATGGTGACACAACAACATACCATCGAGAAGATGAGACAACCAAACGTCAACCAGAACATGAATATGTAAGGCACGATTACTGCATCCATCCCCCAAGAAAAGATGCCACCCAACCCTTGCAATACTCGCGAATAACCCGTGTAGCGTGCCAGCTTTTGGGAATCACTAGTAACATTCCCCATAATCCAAAAGGAAAATGCATTGAGGGAAGAGTCCAACAGTCCCCAGATAGAGTAGATATACAAGATGGCCCAGTATTTTCCATGTTCCAACCCGTACCGATCGTTATCACTTGGGAGAGTTTCACGGGTTACATCGCGTATTTCGAAGAAACCGCCGAGCCAGGACAATACTAGCAACCCGCTGAACAGAGCGGCGGCCAACAAACCACGTAGTCGTACGGGAAACTTGGCATGGTCGACGTAGTAACCGAAAGCGAGAGAACCAATCATTCCGAAAATACTGTAAAATATCATATTCATCCCTTTACCGTCACCACGGAATAGGGAAAAATTGAACACGTTACTGTAATAGGCAAAGGGCATACCTAGGGTAATAAACACAGGGGTCAACATCCACATATGTTTGCTGGTAAATATCCCCATTACCCCCTTGAGCTCGGATTTAAGACCATCAAACTCTTTCTTCTCGACGGCGGAACCGTCGTCACGGACCAAAGCCGAGTCAGGTTTCAGCGTGAACACCAAAGCCGTACCCAGTGCCGCTGTAGAAATAGAAGCGAGGTAAAACGGAACCCCAAAGCCACCACCGCCTCCTGTAACGTACATGATATACACCAAAAGGCCACCGATTATACCGCACGCCGAAAATCCCACGAAAAAAGTTGTAATGTACTTGCCCTTGTTTTGCTCGGTTGGGTACGTCAACATCAACGTCCCCTGCGCCGTCCAAAAAATAGGATTGGTTAGACCAAAGAAAGCCCCGGCTATATACACAATAGCCGCAAACTCGGTCAAGTAGCAAACTAAAAAGGAAACACCAAAGAACGAGTATGCGCTCATACCCAGCAGAAGGGACATACGGGAACCTATCTTATTGTAAATGGTCCCAGCGAAGAAACCAATGATACACTGGGCGAAGCTGGAAATCATGTTCGCCATGGCGGATACGCGGGAATCTTTCAGACCTCCACCTCCCACGCCATTGATAATGATGTAAGAACCGTGGGCGCAAAAGAAGATAAACACCACGATAAGAAACTGGGCATACGTCGAACGGGTTGGACCGAACATGGTGCCGAATACGAAGTACTAACTAGGAACTGTCAATCCGAAAAAGGAAATATCACACTGTGGACCGATTTGGCAAGATTTGGATGCACGTGTGTCGAAGATAAGATAATTGTTCCTGGACGGTCAAACCGATAAGATAATGGTAAAGATCTAGCAGGGCTGGATTTTTCCAATATTAACTAAATGGGAGAAATGTCTAGGATAAAAAAAATACAATAAGAAAACTGTAGGACCGAGGATGGCAGCTCGAGTTTCCGTCTAAATAAAAATTAGCAGCGTAGTATACAATGGGACTGTCAAGCCGATGGGCTAATCCAGGGATAATTTGGCGTTATGCATTAAAGTAGGCACAATCTAAACCGCAAACTCGCTGGTAAGCGATAAATGGATACCGCCTAAATTGACACAGTAAAAAACAATGTTAAAAATATAAAATAAATTGGGGGGATACTAATAATTAGAGAGTGCAGAGGTATACACTAGAATATTAGAAATAAAGTGCTATACACGGAGCAACAGTGGTAGTAGAACAGAAGGGTAAGCTCGGTATTTCGCTGACAGGATGAAAGGGCGGGGGGTTGGTGCCTTTTTATAGATATTTATTTTTATAGTGAACGGAATGTAGTGTAGTATGTCGTGCACCATCAGGGTTGAGGTGAAGTGAAGCGCTTAACGTGATGAAAGAGATTATACCATGTAATCTCACCAGGAGCCGCCCTTGGGAGGGGGGAGGAGGTCAAGGTGCGATGGTCGACCCTCTCTCTCCCCCCTTGCCCGATTCGACCAGTCAATTTTTGTCATACGTTGATAATGAGGGGTGACCACAGCGGAGAAAAAAGGGTGGGTCAAGGGAACCCGTTAAATGGCCACAGTCAGTCAGGGTAGTACAACATAGCCACAAAGAGTGCGATAATAATATAACACGTCCAACCGGCCCTTAAAATGAGGGAACGGGGGTGCGTAAAGATCCCCAAAAGAACGGTCTTCATTTGCCAAGGTGGAAATGGGGAGGGAGTAAAACTGTACCCTCACCACGGCAGTGTGATAATAATAAATAAGAGGGAAAATTAGAGCAACTCAAGTGTTCGCCTACAAAAGCAGGTCATTGACACGCGTGGATGTACAGAATATGAACGTGTGCGTTCCCCAAATTGGTAATAGCTGTTTTATCCACTGTATTGGTAGTTGACAAGGTGGCCCATGCTTCTTGTGAGCTCTATCCCCAACTAGCACACCTTTGGTCATTTAGTGTTCTGGCCACCCTATCCTATAGATGATATAGATGCGAATAGCAGGATTATCCTTTGGCAAAGTAGTCATAGTTTAACTCTGTTCCAGCTAGACATTCCTTAAGTTGGTGGTTCACCTTGGTCAAAGGACAGTGTAAAAAAAAAAAAAGGATGCACCATTTGGTACATCCTAATTCCTATATCGGCCACCGGGGTGGAGAAATTAAGCCTATTTCGAAATCATATCAAGTCTTATTAAAATATCGAAAACAGGGTAAAAATACGATCGCATGGTGGCGAGGAGAGGTAAGCAGGGGCAATCGTTAGTTGCGTTTTTCATTCTTCGTTCACTCACATTTTCTTGTCCTGCTGGTAGAAGTTGCCGAGGGGTGAATAAAGCATAGAAAGCAAGTCACAAATGAGCAATACCGCAAGCAAAATTAGTCTATCTTGGGAAGTCGAGAACATGTTTTATCCAAAAGTCAGTCACATGGACACAGTGGGAGACCGACATTACCTAGGAATAGCGTTCTAACTTAAGGTGTGGTTACGTTGTGGTGCATGATAGTCAACACACTCCAACAGCAGTATCGACACACCCGTCTTTCCAACGTGGTGCACGCATCGTTATTTTGTCGGCCTTGCACCTCCGGTATTTTCCCCGAAGGTAGCTTATACTGAAGCCCCTACATCACTGTACGTTTAATTTCCTTTGTGGCAACTATAGGTCAACATCACGGTCGAACTATTGAACCAACGCGTGTACAAAGTAAGCTAATATATATATATATATCCCTTGCTAATCGTTGTGAAATTTCACGCTCCGTGGTGTTGCTTGGATATGTTAACACCGGTGCCTTCGCGAGTCTGATTCCCTTCGTTTAGGGTGACGTTAGAGGAGAGAGGTAAAAATGTATGTTATTATACGTAATTTAAGTTCCTCATCCATGAACCATTCCTTATTTATCAGCAACAATGTGCGTCCGTATTCTAATAATGGTGTGCGTCGGCTAGCATTATAATTTACTGCCACTCTTAGTATATTTTTCATTCATCCTGGGGATGTTATTTGTTTTCGGTCATTAATTGGGTTTAATGAATTTATTCAGGTGGGGGAAGGGGACTTTCATAGCCCTCTGTCATTATCGACTACTAAAGCTGATTTAGACTATCATTCCTTTATTAGCTTCCAACCCAAAGGTACACACATGTGTTTAGCTAAATGCTTTATCCTATTTCTCTCTTCCTGCCCACTAACCCCGGAATTACGAAATCTGAGCTCGGAAAGTTCCGGTATATCAGAATGTAGTGAATTTTTAGAAAGTCAGGGTGAGGGAAGACTAATCCTGCAGCATACTAAAATAAATAAAATAGGGGCTACTGTGTACCCAGGGGCAGTGTAGCATACTGCGTCACACAGATGAGCTACTAAGAAACAAATTTGCTACGGGCGAAAAGTCCCTTGCTATTACGTCCAAGGACGTGAAAGAGGGTGAAAACCGAAGAATTTCGGGGGGGGGGAGGAGGAGGAGGATGATGATATTATTTCCAAAGTCAAATGTGAACAGCGCCACATCAATACTCTGTTGGGAAATTCTTCCTCCATTGCTGAAGAGGCGCTATGTTCTCAGGGATGATAGTATGGATGCACAGGATGGAAGCAAATCAGCGGATGCCGGCGAAATTCAATGGTCTTGGTTTTACCCACTGCACGATATACCGCTTTCCTTTAGGCTTCCCCGCGTTTGTCCGGTTTCTGGCCACCCCCCGACGGGTGTGAGGGAAAATATGAGTCAAAAGAAAATTATATATATATATAAAAGGTGGCGAAAAGACAACGGCCAATCTCTCCCACTGTTGGATGTGGTCATTGGATTACTCTACTGGGCAAATATATACTACCAGGTGATAATGGAGATTGGCTATCTAACGTAACACAAGTCGTGAAGTGCATCGACGGAAGACACTCCTACTTCTTCGTCTAGGAACCATGGACATACTTTTCTATTTTTTAAAACCCATATTGTTCGGTCAGTATTTTATATACAGGGAGATTGATGCATGTGTGAGGAAAGTAATGATTATCCCAGCACGATTAGTGGCAACTACGTTGAAATCCTTAGTAGGCAAAGTTTCTTGAGGTTTCCAGTCGAAAGTGTATACCCCATTAGTGAGCATAGTAAACACGATAATATTGACTAGTCATGCTTTAGCTCCATACTCCACTTTGGTGTCTATCGTTTGTACATAATAATTTAGGTGAGGGGAGGAACAGGTTAACTATGTCTTTATGCCTTGCACCAGCGTGGCTGACATGTCGGAAAGGTTTTCACATCTGGGAAATAGTAGGTAACTATATAACTCTGGTGTATTTAATCAATATCAAAAAAGTACAGTGTTATGGTTCCCTATTGATTCCACCTGGATGTGTTTTATTCACATGTTACGCTAGCCATAGCAACTCATCCAAGCTTTTTATCTCTTACTGGTCATTATTCACACTAGCAAATTCAGCGACGCCGACCTCAAATTTTAAATGCGTTGGGGTAGGATGAAGATGCGTAAGATTAGCTGTGTCTCATTTTTCTTATGTCGACTATACATCACCCCCATCAGATATAGCACAGTGAAACCCCTTCGTCTACTGTCTTTAATTTGGAAAGAGGGAAGGCCGGTTAATTAAAAAGGAATAACAACCATTCAGCCGCTAGGTGCACCCGGTAGCTCGTTGACTTTACGTAGTGCTAATATTAGGTGAGTCGAAATCTTATCCTGGTGTGTGTAGTGTGGAAAATGGAAGACTTTTGGTGGCACACCTGTACTAGACTGTTATCAGTGGCATGTTGGCAGCGGATGACAGTTTCCATCTGTCCACGAGGTTTAGCCTGGGTAATTTCAAGGTTAGCGATATTCCACAGCGACTGTCCTTGAGCTGAGCGTATGAAGCCCTTATCAAAATACAGCACTCAGCTGTTGCCCGATTCACAATGCTTAACATTCATTAACTATTCTATTTGGAAGCGTGGAAAAAGTGAAGTATTACTCTTTGTATCCTCGATAGAGCCAGGCAGATTACGTGCGTGGATGAAATTGCCAAGCCATAAAATTCGGCGGACGTTAAGAGGCAGATAAATTAATGGTGTCATATTCCCCCCAAGGGGCGCTGATATTTTTCTGATATACGCGAATAAATTTGTTAGTCGTTAAGTCAGTCTTATCCACGAGTAGGACCGGGCTTCAGGAGCGCCCCGCCGGTGAATGGAAAATGACACATTCACCTGCAAGAGATGCGTTCGGTTAACGGTTTTCCGGGTGATCATTATATTTTTTTAACCAACATTTTGTTATTCTTCAATTACGACCATTGTATTCCGAATTGTTTCCTAGCGCTGTACATCCTAACCTTCCCTGATTGACCTCATTCGACTATCAAAAGAAAGGCATACACTTTCATTTCGCATTATCCAAAGGGCTATATTACATCAGCGGCTGGTGTAACATTCATGACATGGTGTTTTACTATAATTATCCGTAGGATAGAATTGGATGACTTTAAAACAAGTTAGGGAAAAGGGGTTGTGATATATTTGAAAAAGGGCTAAAGTATTCGAGGACGGAGTGTATTGAGGGGCTGGTGGAAAGAGAGGGAGGAGGTACCCAGTATACGTCATAGCTACTTATCCACTGGTTGCACTTTTCAGATTTTAGTCATATTTCCTTTTTTTTTGCCAACTCTGAACAGGGTTCCCTTTTGTTTTTCTTCCGAGTTTTCGGAATATTGCGTAGGTATCTTGGAATTGGAGAACCACGCCAAGAGCCTCGATACCACGACAGAAAAAGAACTGCCGAGCCTCCCACCTGACATTGGTAGCGGGTTAATAGTGAGTACAGTAGTATCATTTGTCCATATCACAATAATAGTCATAAATTTTATTACATTGAGAATATAACCGTGGCTGATAAAACGCGGTGGAATGCGGCAAGTGGTACAGAGCTTGGGCTACATATGGAGATTCGGGACATACAAGCAACCACGTAATCCAATAGGTTCAACTGTGGCCAACACGAATGTAAGGGACATCACCCTGCCAGTAGCGCCTACAATAAATACACAGCCCCTGGTTCGGAAAAGGGTCAGTCAGTGTTAGAAGGTCTTACTGTAATTTGCATACCAATGTTATCATCACTGCAATGCCCTTTGTCATAAAGTTTGCCTAAGCAAGTCAGAATAAGTTTGAGCTATACAAATATACACATGACATGTACTCCAAGTAGCAGCTGGAGGATAGCTGTATCATCGTTATTCAGGCAGATATCGTCGGAGGAGAAAAAAAAATGTGGCACTATAATAAGGGATACAAGGGAGGGGGGACGGAAGAGCCGTGGTTAAATCACCAAAGCAGCATATGGGGGAAGTAGGCAATCACATGGTTCCACGTCACCTTCGATAAGGTCCATCATGTGAGGTAGTGCAACGCAAAGTCACATTCGATACCTTGTGAAGTCATATCTTATCCAGTTGATAGTCGTTGATAAGCTGATAGCGTTTAAATTACTATAGTCTGTTTTTTTTTCCAAAAGTAAGGAAATAAGTTGTAAAGTATATTGGCCAAAAGATCAGAAATCATTTCCTCCATGGCCCGACTATGACATGGTAGCACTAATTTCCATTTTCCATTTTTTCGTTTTATTGTAGGTTTTTGGGGTTCGTACTGCCCTTCCTCCCACTCCCCCCGAAAAGGACTGTTTTTCATTTTTCCTTTCTTTATTCTCCATATTTTTCGGATGTCTTTGTACGACTTACTCTGATTGACTTTTATAACCCCAACCCCAACACCAACACCACAGTATCCAAGTCGACCTCATACTACCTCCGCTCACCCCGTTTGCGATACCAGAGACTTAAACGTGCGAGGAAGGGAGAAAGTGAAGATAACTTCAGGTGCCATAGCAGTCCTACATACACTGATAAAACGGAAGTGGAGAGGGAAGCCCGGCTGCCAATAAAATTTCATCCTAGTGGTGACACTGGACACCTTTTCACTTGAATGTGGAAGTGCCTTAACCATAACGGGGCCAATTTGATGAAGGCAGCAGTTGACCCTGTGTTCTGCCTAATAGCCAATCAATGTCTTTAATCTCCAGTGGGCAATGGTGGGTGTGTCCCCCACTTTTTCCCACCCAATGTCAAAAGGTTCGTCGCTAAAACGAAAGAGAATACATTAGTGGAAGGGCCGGTGTTAACGCTTACCAGGAGCTACTTGAAATTTTCCAAACTCTACAACCCGCTGCGGATGCAGTAGCTATTGGGTTACCCAATTCACACTCTAGCTGCATAATTGGGTCAAAATTAGGCTCTTAATAATTTTGGCTCCAATATTAAGTCAAGCCACGGCCATTGGTTACCACCACGCGATATAATTTATTTCGGATGGTGTTCAATCTATCAGCTTCAGATGTGTGTATATGTGCGCGTGTGGCTTAAAGATTAATAGCTGGTGCTACCGTCTCCGTTGACCAAGGCACCCAGTGGTATAGGAGGGGGGAAAGAGACCATCAAACCTCTTGAGCCTCTAAAGAAAGTACATATTCAATGAATATCATTAGTCTCCCCATTTGGAATATCCGCTATTTACAATAATTTGATAAGAAAAAAAAGAAGCAGTTGGGCTTGAAATGCGGTGGCTGAGGAAATTTATTGAATGAGGAAACCTTGAAATTATAGGAAAAAGTAGGTGATATTTTATGAATCCTCTCTCCATCTGCGCTTTATTATTTTATAGTAAGCTATTTTTTTTGTCGCTAGCTCAGGGAACCCAAAGGTGAGTAATTGAAAAACATTTCCAACAAAGTGGAGAAAGAGATGAAGCGATTAGATAAAGGAACACATGGCGTCACGTTGTTCGAGGGGCCACATGTCCAGTCTCGCTTTCAAGTGCCGTTAGTTGTAGCCCCCCAGCAGGTTGTAACTTGGTCACCCAAATTGGCTGTCTGGACACCCTCCCTAGATGGAGCAGGTCGTTCCCTTCCTTTTGCCTTCTGCTGTAAGGAAGTGGGAAAAGCCATCACCCTCTCTCCTCGCCTGGTGAATAAGTAACACAGAGACTTATGCAAGGTCATGTGTCTCCATTCTCCTTAGTTTGGTAATGTAGAATAAAAAAATGACATTAATGCAAAAAAACGAAAGGGGGGGGTGCTGATAAACGGTTCGTCATGAATGTTACACAAACTATCATCATGCTTTTATCGCCACATGGTTGGTAGCTGTGAATCCCAGCAAGGACAAGAGAATAAAAAGAGGGTGCAACTAACAGGTCCTTTGAGGTTCAAGAATGGGGCAGGAGGTATAATGATGTAGTGCTATTGTAGCGGTGGTTGACGAATGATCTGTTGCGAGGAGTCGCACAAGCTAACTAGGACCGTTACACTGAGAGTGTGAAGACGAAACAACTTTTATCACCATACGCCTTATTTTTTGCACTGACTAATAAGCGTGGTGTGTTCACAATAGACATAATGACTATCGAACAAAACGACGAGACTCAAGAAAGAAGCGGTAGTCCCTTACCCAAACCTCACCTCCCAAAATATAATGAGCATGTGAGATCTTTAGTTTATTCTTCAGGCGGATCAAGTTGGGACTGTGAATAATATCGGGATGACAGTACCCATCCCATAAAGCCTTCACAGCTGGTGCCTTGTTTCCCTGAACTAGTGGGATGTAAAGCGGATCATTACCATCCACTTCCCACGCTAATTAGCTTGGCTGGGGCTCGAGCTAAGATTATAATTTTTACTTTATTTTTTAATTGTTTGTTGCTTATTGTTTATGCGGGGTGAAGCTTTAATCAATCTACTGAAGCTAATTTTGGTATAGGCAGCAAGAATGCAGTGTATTATTTTACTTTCCTCTTAATAATACATGTTGGAGATAAACATTATGTGAGATTTTTTTTTCCAACCTCATAGCGATTCGAAGTAAAGATGCACTGATTACAATTTCACCAGTAGCACTGTGTAGGGGACACATTTGACACTGGCAGATTTTTTTTTCTTATAGGGTATAAAAAAATACACATTTTATCAAAAATATAATTCCCAGAGTAGCATTAGAAATAAAAGAAAACTTGGTCATCTTCCATTTCAGAGTATAATATAAATATTCACAAAATCGAGAACTAGACATGGTTTCATTGGGAAATATTAAATTTTCACCTGGCGGTCAAAAGGGTAGCGTAGAACAAGATAAACCTGCATTCCTCCTCCAGCACACATCCAGCAATGCGTTGTCCATCCTCACTACCCTTCATTTCCATTGGGGCACCTCAGATCATATTTCTATAAGAGGAAAGCGTCGAAGAGGGACACAACAACATCAGATGTACCTAGGCCAAATATCTCTAGTTCCCAAAAAAAAACATGAAGGGAAAAAAAAGGTAAACGCTAAATTAGAGACGGACGTGATGATATAGCTGGTATACGCCTTCCTTTTTCTTTGTACATTTGGTCGCTACGGTGAAACCACGATGGAAACAGAGACGTGTTCAAGAGTGAGCATCGGAAGGAAAAGTGTTTAAAAGCTTCCACCTCCATTGACAAGATGGAAGGGAATCTGCCAACCTGACGCTGTCAGTCTCTACAGGTGTATGGGAAGTGGGGGGTGGGGTGGGAGAAGCGATAGTATTGATCGCGATCAAATTAATCAGGGAGATGAGATAAAAGGCGATAAGAACACGCCACATTGTTCAACGATGAGCTCCCACCGGATGATTACAGAAGACCATTCTGGAAGACACGCTATAATACTTCCAGGATTCGGCCTTTATCCTCACCCCCTCAGTTTGGGGTTACAAGGACGGGTAACGCACGGGTATCCATCCCCGTTCTCACCCCCGATATCATTTTCTTGTCCTCTCTCGCCTTGGGCGGAGCTACACCGTCCAGTGATTGGTATGGGGTAGGAACAACTCGACTCGTTTAAGGCTCCACTCGATGTAGTAGTCGATAATTTCGTCCTTCTCCGGTTCGTGGTGCAACTCGTGGTAACAATTTAGGTATATTTTCAACTCCTTGTCGCAGTGGTAGGGGAGCTTTTCAAAAAATCGGATACTGCCCTCGTGAGACGTAATTTTGTCCTGCTCACCGTGGGTTATTAACACCGGTCCGCCTATCCACGACACACAGCCGGTGAGTAATTCGGATCCCTTTTTTAATAGGTCCGCCAAGCACTGTAGTGAGCCCACTTGGTAATTATTATTATTTTGAGTAAACTCGGCCACGACGTTCTCGTCGCGAGTTAAGTACTCGGGGGGAATGGGAACCCGCCTGGTCATTCTCTTGTTCACCTTAGCCGCCATGTGCGCGAATGTGACCGTGACTCGGTTTGGCTGCAGGTCAGTATTAGTAATGAATGCGGCCGCCTGGGCGATTACTCCCATGACGGGAAGTCGGGTGACAGGACTATTGGCATAATAGAGGGCAACCAGGGCTCCCATGGCGTGGCCAAAGAGCACCGTGGGCATATCCGGTTGGTATACCCGACTACATATAAAGGAAAGATCATCGACCAGGCGGTCAAACCCATCCGTCTGTCCGGGACGTCCGCTACGAAGGCCGGATTTACCAAACCCACGTTGGTCGTAAGTGGCCACCCGAATACCAGCCCGGGCGAATCGATTACACATGGGAGCATAGCGGTCACTATGCTCGCCGAATCCGTGGACCAAGATCAGCGTGGCTACCGTCGTACGATGGATAGGCTAATTGGATGACAAATTGAGTGAATCGTTTCAGAAAGATTTTCTAGATAAAAAGAAGGCTTAGTAAAATTTACTACGGATTTGACACGAACCCCCCCCCCGGTCAAATAGCATTACTAAATTTCTTTGAAAAATAACACACATAAATTTACACACTTACCCGGTACATTTTGGTATACAGCTCGTATCCATCGGTGGTGCGCACCCACTCTTCGGTCTCGTTGATATCCAGGTACGACAGAGTACGCGAACTGGATGTGGTATCCGAAAATGAATTTATTCTGTAGCTTATCCTGCGCGATGGCGAAAACATAACGTGCACGTAAATTCTCGGTTAATGGTCTCAAATTCAAAATTGGAGAATAAAGGCGAACGGCCGGACAAAATCGAGACCTGTCCGTCGAACGAATTAGTCGGTAGGGAAAGTGTAAACTATGAGAATGGCAAAGTACACGGTCTGAGTGAGAAACCGTCGGTTCGGGCTATAGTTGGGGGTCGGACGGCTGACTGGCAATGTAAAAGTTAATATCGTTATTATTCAGGTAAGACGGTTCAGGGGGGGGGTTGCAATGCAGTGAGTAGAAAACGGCCAAACAGGGCTACGTCGAATAGAATAGGCCAGAACTTGAGTTTATCTTAGCAAATGGTGAATCGAAACTGGGGTGGTCCGTGTGATAAAAAAAAATTAAGAAAGAATGTGTAGCAAAAGTAATAGTAGTAAAGCAAAAGAAAGAAAGAACAGAGAGTCAGAACAATAGGTGTGACCTGAAGGCAAGGCTATTCGTTTGGAATTTTATTTTAATTTCCTACGTCGGCAGCAAGAAGACTTTCAAGCAGGGTTGTTGTTATAAGCTATAGCTACCAATGAGTGGTACCAGATGTGTTTTCCTTACCCACAAAAACCTCCGACAGTGAGAAAAGTAGGCTAGCCTTAATACCAGTGGTGCGAAATAAGGTAAGGTCAGATATCGAAACTTACAGTAGTCGTGTACAGGGTAGCGAATAAGCGCATAGAGAATTAGTGGGATGGCAGTCACCATCCGTTCATTTTATACGGATTGAATAAGACATCACATACTTTGCATGGGAATGGCCTCACAAACTCCTATGCACACTGTACCAATGGTATTGGATATCAGTGGAGTTTCACGCAAACAACGCGGGAATACATTCGGAGAGTGAAGTACAGTATTGCCAAGCTACCTAGGACTTCAGCATATTTCCCACTATGAGTTCCCAGTAAACTCTATAGAGCTTACTGGTTTATGTTTGTTTTTTATTGATTTTTCCACTGAAGTGCCCCAGTGACATGGAGCCCATTTATTTTCCCACTATATCTTATGCACAAGTCACAGTATTATCACGTCCCTGCCCACATGAATGGGGGGGAAATAGAGAGCCCCACCATGGCTCGTTAAACAATAAACTCTACTCTACTCTACTCTATAGAGCTTACGGAAATCCCAAATGATGGCAAGGGTAAATATCGTTATATCGGAAAAGTAAGGTAAGACGACTGACTGAGGAAAATGTTCCAGCCAAGTTCTTGGCGTGATGCTGTAGTGAATAAAAAGCAATGTAGTGACTTGCTTATCAATACGGCCGTGGATACTTGAAGGAAGGTCCCAAGAGAGGTCGTCAATCCTTTACGTTGAAACTGAAATCCTTACCAGATTATCCAGCCAAAGAGTTATTGGTGCTTGTCCAGGGAACGAATATCATTTATACTTTTTTACTGGCCTTTTTTTTTCAAGCACCTAGTGAGTATTGCTGCACATAATTGGCCCTTTCCGCGTTAGCAATGTACGTCCCCAAATATAGCTTTAATACGTAAAATAAGCGGATGAGTCACAGATAAGCCAGAAATACAGCAATGGCAAGGTTGATCAGAGAGAGGCAATACCCAGTAGTAGACAGAGTGGTCGTCCATGAAGACTTGCAAAGTGATGAATTACTGGGAAAGTCGGTCATCCCTTTCCAATGTACGGTCCAGATAGTGATGATTACATGAATATAATAGAGGATGAAGTTAAAAATGAGACAATAGCGTCTGGAATCAGACAACCCAGATAGACAGATTATCGTTTTACACAGTCACTTCTTCCAATTTGCAGAGCTCTCCCTCATTGAGCATAGCGATGGTCGCTCCCAAACACCATCCTGTTTCGTAGCCCTTGATCTGCTTAGCCATATGAATTTCACGGGTCTCGGGAATATCGTACCCGGTGTTCAGCAGAGAATACATGAAATTGAGGTCCATACAATAGTGGGGACGAGAATGCAGCTCGGCCAACGCCTCAGCGTCAAATGGGGTCAACACCTGTTGGGCCACAGGCAAACGGGTATTGGCTTCGTGCTGGTACATGCAAGCGCGTTTGGTCAGTGTGCGCATTTCCTTGAGTTTGAATGTGTCCCGCATACCTAGAGGGTTAGTGCGGTCGAAAAAGAAGGAGAAGATATAAATCGGATTGGTTTGAAAGTATTGGGCAAGGGGAGGTTGGTACACGCCCTGGAAACTACAAGGAGGGGTGCTACATGGTGCGTGTTTATAAAGTATTCGGGAGGCAAAATTATAGCACGATTTCCAGCTACCGCTATCGACCCCTTGGAACATAATGGGACTCATGTCCTGGTGATTAGTGGGTTGCCACTCCTCGGTGTGGTTAGCGGGGAAGCACGGATTAGGCACTAACAGGGTCTTGTCTTGTCCGTTGGACTGGGGATGTTCACGGAGATAATCGTCCAGGATCGCTTCTTTGATCTGACGCCGCGCTTCTTTAAGTCCGTACCCGAGATAGCTGTGCTGGTACAGGTCGTAGTGGTGCCCGTCATAGTCCAATTTATAATGGTGCTCCCCTGGGACCATGGTGAATTTTTGGGCAGGCAGAATAGTGGTAGGCTCAAACACAATCTGTGTGGATCCCCCTCCCAGATCTAATACTGCCGCGGTGGGGTCCTTTTGTTTGTTACCCACCAGATCCAACAAATAATTCACCGTAACCCAGGCGTAAACTCCCTCGTCAGTGCCGTCCATGATCGCCACGCCTTCCTTCTTAATAATAGGGAAATTGTACTTGCTTTCCAAATGCTCCCGCACCGCCTGCAGAATGGCCTGGCTTTCTTTTTCCCCTTGCAAACGTAACCCCGCGGTGGCCTTGACAGCAATCGGGGTACAGTGATGCAATTTCAACGGTACGGACCGCTGCGCCGTAAGCATCAACGAGTCCAAACTTTCTGCGGCACCCTTGGGATCATTGGCGTAATAAGAGAGACCCGGTTGGGTATGGTCAAATATTTCACTCTCCAACTCGGATCGTTCTTTACAATAGTTAAACCGGTAAACGTGAATACGGGAACCGGTCGACCCGGCGTCGATCATGAGCGCATATTGCACCAGGGGTTTACCGGGATGGGCCACATCGCAATGTTGAGACGTCAGGGCGGGATCCCCCGGACGAAGCAGACGCATGATACTGCGTGGGGAGTGGTTCCAACCCGTGAGGCTAAAGACCATCCAGAGGATGAACAAGGCCAGACCACCGTACAATAGGTAACGAAAGGCCTGTCGACCTAGGGACCACGGTTGGCGAGGTTTGCTGCCATATTTATAATTGCCTTCAGAATCTGCCACCGAGATGGTGTCACTATCAGCGTCTTGTACGTGAAATGTTTCACGCAGTGGTACCGACATGGTAGAGTAGTCGTAGCAACCCCTTCTTCAGAATAAATAAATAAAAATAAATACAAGTATAAACAAAACAAACAAACTACAGATGTTTGGAAATAAAACAAGGAGTAATGTAGAGAGGGAAAAAAAAACTTGGATAAAAATAGGTAACACTGTAAATATCGACGGAAAAAAGTCACTGCACGCTTGCCAGTCGATCCAGATGTGGTAATGATTAATCGCCCTTGTATTTTACTTGGATTTAAAAGTGAATTAAAAAGTCTATACCCGAACGGCTTTAATTCTAAGCCAGATTAGATGAATTGTATACTATTCATTTATCCTTGTAGAGGAGCTAGTCGTACATGTCTCCCATGCAGCACCACGGGTTTATTTTTACCAATTGGATCGAATAGAAGTTAATATACAAAGGACTAGAAATACAAATCGCTAGAAAGATGACTACAGAAAACAAATAGAGCTATGTGATAAATAGGTAACAAGAAATCAAAACGGTGTTGTCGTCGACACAGCAGCTGGAAGTGGAAAACGATCATTGCACTTGAGGTTTCCACTCACACTGGGGTAGAATGGCCATCATGGAGTTTGACCGATAGCTGCGTATCAGTATAACTGGCAATAGGAAATTCCAGCACGAATAGAGGAGGAAACAGAGGTCAATAAAATCCAACACCAAATGCTAGTCCTTCCATTGGGTTTCCTTGACAATCCGGTGTTTTTCCAGCACGAATCGCCCTTCCTTGTACTTTTGGCTGTGTTCGTAGGCTTTGATATACTTCCACCCCACGTTCACTTGGCAAATCCCGCAATGAATATCCACCACCGTATGTAACCCCGTCATAAGTGATCGGGGTTCCTTGCGACCATATGACACATTGACTACCTTGTCAAAGAGGTAAGCTGGACCTTGACGGCCGTGGAAACCCCGCGAAATAACGTCTCCGTAACTCGCCAAATGGGCATGGCAGGTGTTGCAGGTGTAGACACGGTCCGAGTCTAGAAACCGTTGGTATGTACGGCCCATGGGAATAGCGTGGTAGTGCAACTGAATGAGAGAAAGTGTGAAAGCCAGGGTCCAGTGTTGCTTTAGGCTTGGTAAAGGGTCGAAAATTCGAATAAACTATAAAACTCGGAATGTATATGGAAAAGAAAAAGAGGTCAAGTGAGAAAAACTCGAGAAACAAAGGAAAAGAAAGGCATAGGCAATAAAGAGTACGGGAATACGAGTCAATAAAACTATCAAAAACTTTAAGGGTGGGGGTTCCAGGGTTCCGTGTTTGAGAGCGAACCACCGAATCGTTTTCTAGCTTGCTCTAACGGTGATGGAAAGCGTGTGGAACCTGCACTACGGCTGTTAATCACGCTCCCCCTTATCATCCGGTCTAATAAATCCCCAATTTTTCTCAAGCGAATATCAAGCAAAACTCCACTATGCACCTTTTCTCATTTGACTATGCTCTTGGTGTCACCTGGGTTTTACCTCGTTGGCTTCTGCTGATTACGATGGCTCAGTCACATGCTTAGGGGGGGGGCAGGCCTGCAGTAATAGAGATCTCACGATGGATAGTGTTAGTACTAGTCCGGTTTAAGAATGCCTTTACTTCCAGTCCGTCTGGAAATCGTTATTTTGTAAGCACATCTATTTATTAAGTTTGCAAACGAGCAAACGCCATTGACACAAGCTCACACACTGTATAATTGAACGAGAAGGATGAATAAAATAAAAAAAATTACTACATCTATACTCCACTATTATACCGATAAGGGTTGAGAGTCACCAATTCTTATAGCCTTTCCCAGGTTTAGGTCAATACGTACTGAGGGCCATCTCCGCCTTCAGGAACCGTCCAGTTGATATTTTGGGAAGGGTCTTTGATATCACACGTTTTGCAGTGGATACAATTCTGGGAGTTGATTTGGAAACGTTTCTTTCCCGGGTGGGCCTCGTCGTCAACGTATTCGTACACCGCGGCTGGACAGAAGCGAGCCTCGAGTCCCGCAAACTCGGGTAAATTGCGTTCTACCTGAACATTGGGATCCTTCAGTTGGAGATGTACCGGTTGATTTTCGGCGTGGTTGGTACCTGTGCGCGAGACGCTCTCTAGAATATCAAAGGTGACCACTCCGTCCGCTTTAGGATAGTCGATGGGTTTGCAGTCCTTGGCCGGTTTGAGCATGGCGTAATCGGGACCTGGGTGTTTCCAGGTAAATGGTACCCGACCCTTCAGGAACAACGTGTCCAGCCCACTCCAGGCCATGAATCCATAGAGACCCAACGGGTTATGGAAGGACGGGCGTACATTACGTACTTCATAGAGTTCTTTGTACACCCACGAATTACGAATCGCTTCCTCGTAGCCAGACACGTCCAGGGGTTGTCCCTGCGGAGTTTCATTGTCTTTGAGGAGAGCATCGACCACCGTTTCTGCGGCTAACATACCGCTTTTCATGGCCGTATGGTTGCCCTTGATCTTGGGTAGATTTAGAAAACCAGCTGTACAACCGATCAGGGCACCGCCAGGGAAGGCCAGCTTGGGAATGGACTGGTAACCCCCTTCGTTCAACGCTCTAGCGCCGTAGGAGATACATTTCCCTCCTTCCAAGAGTGGTTTGATGGCCGGATGCAGTTTGAAGCGCTGGAATTCCTTGTAGGGGGATAAGTACGGGTTTTCATAGTCCAACCCAACCACCAGGCCGAGACTGACCAGGTTATTATCCATATGGTACACAAAGGACCCTCCATAGGTACGGTAGTCCAACGGATACCCCACGTAATGACTCACAGTACCCGGCTTGTGTTTGGCCGGATCCACTTCCCACACTTCCTTGAGTCCGATACCGTACGTCTGCGGTTGGGCATCCTTGCGTAGGTCAAAGCGACGGATCAACCCTTTAGTCAACGAACCATGGCAGCCTTCGGCGAATAGGGTCACCTTTCCATGTAATTCCATTCCGCGTTCAAAATTTTCCTTGGGTTTAAACTGTTTATCTAATCCCACGTCGTTGGTGGCGATACCCCGCACCGCACCCTGTTCGTCATAAATTACTTCGCTGGCGGCAAACCCGGGGAAGATTTCCACGCCTAGTTCCTCCGCTTGTTCGCCCAACCACTTGACAAAATTGTTAAGACTAATAATGTAATTGCCCTGGTTGGACATTTGCGGCGGGTGGGGTAAAGGAATCGCCGCGTTGGTAGTCAAAAACTTCATTTCGTCCTTGAGAGCCGGCTGATTAAGCGGGGCTCCTCGGTCTTTCCAATCGGGAATCAATTCGTCCAACGCGGTGGGTTCCAGTACCGCTCCCGACAACGTGTGAGCCCCCAGTTCACCAGCCTTTTCCACCATCACCACACGAATATCCTGACCCTTTTCCTGGGCCAACTGTTTAATCCGAATGGCGGCCGACAACCCCGCGGGCCCACACCCAACGACTACAACATCGCAATCATCCACAAAACGTTCGGCTAATATTCGAGGATCTTCAACAGGGGCCTCGGATTCCTCTTCTTTCATGCCTTGAAGACAAGTTGATGACGTGGTGGATACGCACCGAGTAATAGTGTTAGTCACCGATACCAAAGGCGACGTAAGTGAGATAGGGAAAGTTTGACCCATTTCGGTAATCTGCACTGGGTGACGGTAGGTATCCATACCCTTCCAAGCCATGCGCTCCAAAGCAGTGGGGGTCACTTTGGTCAAACTGGATACCGGTCGAGAAGCCAGGTCGACCACCGTGGGGCGTGTCGCGATGGAAGTGACACTTAGGACGGCGGAACCACCCCATCGGGAGGCTGATACCAAGGCGGATTTCCCCGTACGAACGGAGCCGAAACGCATGTGTCGTTGACCTTGTTTGGCGAGAATTCGCATAGATCGCGAAAGCGAGTACATGGTCTACGGATAGAAAAATAGCTGTTTCGTCGTTATTCAATGTCAGGTACAGATAATATCGGTGGTGTGAAAAATAGATAAAAGGATGGGAGACAAAGGTCTGGCACGCAATAGGGAGGTTAGTTTCACCTAAAACATGTCACCAGCGAAAGAGTGAAATACAAAACAAAAAAAAAAACCCCCAACAACAGATTGGTGAGAATCAGACGGAGCATTTGGAGGCTGCTTATTTGGTTGCTGGGGTGGCCAGTAATCGGTTCGGTGGATTAGCGAGTTTCTCCCTCCCCCTCCATAATCATAGTAAGTATTGACTGGTGGACCAACCAGGGTATAAAAAAAAAATAGCCGGTTCTCAGCGCACTAGTGGTGGATACTAATTCTCGCCAAAAGACCTCATTTCGCATCACATGCCTTTCTGCTATCGGTAACTCATTATCACGTGACTTAAATCTATTATTTTTATTTTTTTTTCTGTTTTGTGTTTTGTTGGTTGATTTGTACGATTAGGCATGTGGTTTCGTGTGTCTACTTGCCCTTTTTATCTATTAGTAGTTTTTACCACAAATCCTTTCCGAAGTAAATTTGTTTTTCTGGCTACCAATTGGTCCACCCTTCCATGCCAAGCAATACTATTTGCTCTTTCCACGTCCGCGTAGCTTGCCCGCTCTCCAGTCCCCTTTCCTTGTCCTCAAATACTTTCCGTATTCCAGCCTCAGCAACGCACGCACCATGGGCCTTGCAGAGCCTAAAAGCAAACAGACCTACAGCGATGACCCCAACAACAAGGCGTGGTTGAACGACAAGTCCAACTTTGGCTTCCGACTTCTCCAGAAAATGGGTTGGAAAGAAGGCAAAGGGTTGGGTGCCAAGGAGGACGGTATTACCAAACATTTAGGGGTGACCAAAAAACGGGATAACC
Source organism: Dispira simplex (assembly GCA_027478255.1). Classification (NCBI taxonomy): domain Eukaryota; kingdom Fungi; phylum Kickxellomycota; class Dimargaritomycetes; order Dimargaritales; family Dimargaritaceae; genus Dispira; species Dispira simplex. The sequence goes on along the minus strand of JAOPJG010000105.1, from coordinate 12,490 downwards.
TGGGCGTTGGAGCCGACCACAACACCGCGGAGAATTGGCTCGAAAACACCACGGGATACAGCGCCCTGTTGGAACGGTTGAACCAGTCGGTTGGTGATACCAAGTCGGAGTCCAATGACGCTCATTCGGATAAGGGCAATGACAAAGACACATCGAAAAAGAGTAAAAAGTCGAAAAAGGACAAGAGCAAGAAACGGAACAAGTCAAAAAAGAGCAAAGATAAAAGTAAGAAACGCAAGCGGGAAGAGGACGATGTATCCACCGGCGGCAAGTCCACGTCCAAGGCCAAAAAGAATCGACCGGCCATCGCTTCGGTGACCAGCTCCCGTGCATCATCGGACGATGATTCTAGCGGTGTGGCCTCGCCCGCGGAACCGACACCAGCCGCACCACAACCTACCAGTGTAACTGCTCGTCCTGTGCGACTGGGTCACCGGGCCAAATTCCTACGTAGTAAGCAGATGAGCACCCTTGACTCGAGTTGTTTAAATGAAATCCTGGGCGTGAAAACGATACCACCTCCATCATCTTCCTTGGGAACCTCCGCACCGGTCCCTAAATTTAAGGAGTCAACGACTGTGCCGATGACCACCAGTACACTGAATTCTGCAACCTATTTTGCCTCCAAGAACGAAAAGCTGAACAAGGCTCTGGGTAAGTTTTATCCTGCCAACCGGTTCCAAAGGAGCAGTGAGGCTCCCGCATTGGGTATCTCAAGCTGAGCAAATATCATATCCCTGCCTTTCCCTCCGTTGGGCCTCTCATAGTCGCATCTTATTTTGGATATATTTCTTTCTGGGTGTTTGGTGGAAATCGAATATTCCACTGTACCATTACCACTTGTGTTTCAACGTTAAGGGTTTTGGGATTTCGGTTTGTTTTTGCTTTGCTTTTCAAGTTGTCTTAAGCAATAAATAGACGTCATACAGTTGGCCAGGGATATGCAATGCTCGTCTATTATTGAAACTGTCTAGAACCTTAAAACAGTGACCACTTCAGTGTTACTGTTATGGCAGATATTCTACAGACACAGTTAACCAAAAGGTCATTCACCATAACAAACAAGTCACTCTAGGAAGGATCCTCTCCTGCGTGCTCGTCCCACTTGATAACAACGCTGGTGCAATCTATTTCTCCTCGACGAACAACACTAGAATTAGCAGGCCTAATTTCCTTTATTTTAACCCCCGCTCTTCCCCGTCAGCGTTGTTTAGTTTCCACAAGTCCTTGCTTTCGTTAACCTTGTGCTCCAATTGCATTGTCACCGACGCTACTCAGCACGCCACAGTTCAGGTTTACATATTCCAGAGTGTTAGTTTAAGGATAGCTACACCACAATACCCACCTGCCCTTCTGAGATCCCTACACTCACCTCCCATTCCGTCATGCCCCCAGGGCCACCGTCCCATCCCTCTAACCGCGAGGAACGGAGAGGTCTTTGCATTCTAGATCCGGCCCGGATTCGCGTTTTACTATTGCCCATTGGTCGCATTTCCTCGCACCGATTCCAATACTACATCCAGCTATTTAGGCGATTCTCGGTCGTTCCGGTGAATCCCGTCGCGGATGACACAATAGAGCAGGCGTTACACGAGTCACTACCTCCCTTGGGACCGCCCCCGGTGCATCGCTCCCAGTCATCCCCAGGAAATGGATACTCTTCGGTTGATAATCCCGGTACACCCATTGGGAGTGAACCATCTACGACCCATTCGGAACAAACAAATGTCTTGCCTGGAATTGAAGGTTATTCGGGGTCACGGGCTAGTTTGGACGAATCGGACCGACCCCGCCGTATCCAACCTGTTCCGGATGATACCACTTTACCGAATCGAATGGACCTGCTCCTGTTTGATTTTACCGACCGGGTAGATAATGCCTCTGTAAATTTGGAACACTTGCAAACCTACCGGCAAACTTTCGGTGTAATTGGAATTATGGAGTTGACGGAGCCCGCTAAACATGATTCTCGGTTATACTCAACGCTGGAAAGCGGATACGCGGAATTTCGGGAACATCTGGACCATCTTCCGAATGCCCTTGTGAGTCGTTGCTTGGTGTTTCGCACGAGGACCACAACGTCCGATGATGTTGCCAAAACCCCACCCATAGATTTGCCTCCATTATCGCACCCCAAAGGTCTATTACCAGTGAACGCCACCGATGACCCTTTATCAGGCGTTGCGGCCGTGGTGAACGGGTTCTCAGCGGCTATGCGAACGGCTCTCCACATGATGACCGAGGCTTTGGAAAGTCAGAATTACGTGCCCCCGAGTTCACTGGCCGCACTCTCCCCCACCACTACGTCCGGGCCACCTCTCCGATCTCCGACCTTTGCATCTTACATGCGGCAGCGCTCCAGAGGGAGTACCCCTACTTTATTTCCCACCGATAAGGCCAATCCTGCGACGGATCTTCCCGCCAAGGAATTGGTTTTGTCAGACCCATCACCCGAACAAATCACTTCTAGCGCTGCCGGAAGCAATTTCTTCTCATCGGTGCTACGCATTCATACCAATTTTAACCAAGGGCCTTCCGGTTCAGGGTCCACGGCGGGAGGTGGGGGACTTTCCTTGGCTTCCCTAGTATCACCTTCGGGTATTCGTCGCCCCACACCGGCACTGGCCGTTGCTACCCTTAACCCGCAGGCGGGTTCAGTTGGCAAAATTAAGAAATTGATGGGTGATGCATGTTTGATGATGGGTAAATATTCCGAGGCCATTTCCTATTATTCTTCGTCCATCGAACACGCTAAAACCCACCAGGATTATTTGTGGCAAGCGGCCGCCTTTGAAGGGTACTATGCCGCTCTGGCCTTACTGGCTTTCTGTAAGACGGAAAAGGCCCTACTGATGGCATTACTCTCTAACCCTATTCCCTCACTAGTATCGGGGACTCTGCCCAGCGATTCTATTTTACCTCCTTCGGATGCCGACATCGCTAATGGAACGGGGGTTCCAGGGGGTTCAGGTCCAGTCGCTCCATCCTCCAACCCAACCAGTGGGGCACTAGGCATTACGCCCTCAGGAACTGGTCCTGGTATGGTGAATAACTCATTTCCTCCTGTACTCCATAACTCACCACCATCCAATACAAGTAAAACTCGAACGACTAGTAATTCGACGGCCCACCTATTGCAAAGCAGCCTGCGCAACAGTACTCAAATGGCCTATTTCGTCCTAAGTGAACTGATCGACAAGTACCGAGAAATTCCTCTTCTGTACGAACAGGCCGCGGTGTTTTCGCCCATTTTGCACAATGAGGCCTGTTTTCGTGTGGCCGATTTGGCACTGCTCGTTCGGTGGGGTGGATTATCGGAGGATACGCTAGTGGGACTGGTGTTACGTGGTGCTTCCCCGTCTACTTTACGACATTACGAACCCGTCGTACAAGGCCGGTGGAGGGATCCACCCTCGGCGCCGTTGTACCGACGTATTACCCGGGGCCAGATCGGAACATGGATTCTCCGTGGTTGGAACGACGAGGCCATTTCGAGCCTCGGGTTACGAGAACAGCTTCATCTGATCCAACATATGGTGCGCTTATTCGATCGGGCCGGTTTGCAACGCAAACAGGGCTTTTTCATGTACCAACTGTGTGTTTTATTGCAGCAGCTGGTGAATCCTGTCGACGTAAAGGGTTCCCCGTTGATGAAAACCGCCGGGATCGGTGAGGGACTTACGTGTACCACTGTGTCATCGACGCTGGCTGTTCTGGACGAAATGCTGGCGGTGTACTACCTTTCCCGTTTTTATCCGACCAACGTCGGACCGCTCTCCCGGGGATTACTGTTTGATTCTCAGCGACTCGTCAAGGCGTTACAGGCTACCATGTTTTCCAAAATCGGCCAGTGTCATGTCAAAGCTGGCAAGAAGCCAACGCAATCCGGTGCCCGACCACTTTACAGCCGGAGTCATCTCTGGCAAGCCCTGCAGGACGCGGTACTCAGTCAGTCCATCCAACTCTGTCGTAATTTAGGACTCGTCCAACCCACCATTGTATACTCGTTAATGCTAATTAATTTACTGTGGCTCTACGGGAACCGGGAGCCGTTTGCCCTGTTAGGAACAACCGATAAAATGTCTCTGGATATGCACCTGTCCCAACTCGCCCATCAACTCCACACGATGGTGTTAAAATTGTACAGCAAGTATCCACCGTGGTTTGTCAGCCCCCGCATGCTTTCCTGTGGCAACAATAACAAACCTTCCGAACACACTCTGCGTTTCCCATCCAAGTTATTGGCTCCATCGGAGGGGAAAGCCGGGTGGCTGTTTCCCAAATCAACTGATATACTGTTACCCCGCCTGGATAGTGCGTTATTAAACGGCGTACCCATTGTGCACGATACTTTCCAACGGCTCCTGTCACGACTCATAATTTTTCCATCAGAAGACCCAGCTCGACGCTGTTATCCGTCTAAATTTAACACGGAGGTGCGTGAGGGGTACAGCGATCTTGTGCAGACCACCGCCGCAGGCAAAAGTAGCCCGACATCAGAACAGGCTACTGCTAACCCTTTTATATACCATGCCCAGACCGCTGCGCCTACTGCCAAATCCGCCCCCGGTGTCCGACGTAAGAGCGGCCACTCCATGAGTCCATGGCACCCGCCGATTCCACAAGTACTGTGTGACGAAGGAGAGCAATGGGTGGTATGTAAAGAGCCCAGTGACGTGGTTGTGGAATTATGGAATCCTTTTCCGTTTGTGCTGGTAGTCAGTGACCTGGTCTTGGTTGTTTATCGCGTAGCTGCTCCCCCTGCAACCGAATCATCAGACACAGTCCTTCTGAGCCCTTTACCCGGCAGCCAGTGCCCCATATCCAATAAACCATGTACCATTTCTCCAGGACAAACCCAAACCTTTAGGTTACCACTCGTGGTGGAGGACCAAGCGCAGCGGGTGGTAATCCACGGATGCGTGGTCAAACTTTTTTCTCACCTGCAGGTTCACCTGGTGCCGGAGGTGGATGACCCAACATTCGACACACCAGATTTCAGAGGTAGAGTTGGTTCGGAGTCTACGCACGAGTCCCATTTGGTTTCCAAAGTGACCCCTCTTTTGGTGCCTAACGTTATCCCCCTCATGCCCCTATTAACAGCAGTCGACTCGTCGTTTCCCGGCCCCAATGTTGCCTTGGACCTGATGGAAGGCGAGACACGTACCTTGTCACTAACACTGCATAACGGTGGGCATGCCCCGGTCAACTATCTCCGGTGGCAATTTCTTGGAATTACTACGGCGGGCACCAAACACATGTTGCGACCAAAGGCAGTGGATGCGGATTTATTAGATCGTACCGGACGGGATCAGCAGTCCCCACCTCCTATTCAATATATGGGCCATACGGTTGGAGACCTACCTCAGCCACACAGTGACCCAATTCTTACGGCCAGCTCTTGCAGTCTACGTCTCGATCCTGAGTGGTTACCAGGAGAGACACGCAGCCTCCATTTCACCGTAGCTGCCCAGACTGATTATTGTCGCATTGAAGTGCAAGCCGAATATGGACAAGTTGACCAACTGGCACTGGTCGTTGAACACTGGCACCTACGCAAATTCAACTTTCCGCTAAGTCTCCAAGTGCATCCGGCGGTGGTGGTTACCCATTTTCAATTACTATCTCTCCCACCTCGCCATCTCTATCGTGGACCAGGTATTGATCTGTCGAATGACACTATGTTGAGTTGCTCTTCGGACGACGTAGCCTCTCGTACTTTGGCCTTTGTGAACCAGCAATGCATGGATCAACCCAAAAGTCCCAACGGTGACTCTTGGCCAACCAAACTTCAGGACCACTGGTGTTTGGTCCAGATAGATCTACGCAATCCGAATAGTGAATCCGTGAATATCGAAGTGGATATCATCACGGAACTTTCTCAGCACTTTCCAGGCCTGGATGGCCCTTTTGAACGGGATGATCCGTGCTTTCAGGCCAAGATAGCCTGTCCTCCAGGGGAAATCACCCGGTTATTATTACCCGTCCCGCGGTTCCAACTGCCCGACTCGGTCACTTGCCAAGCCATCCCCGTTCGACTGACCCATGGTGAATACGTTATTCATCAGGCCGACGGGCTCCAAACGACCGCCCAACAGACCCTTACCAAAGTTCTGTATTGGTACCGCAGGGCCCTATTTACCTATCTCAGATTGCGGTGGACTTCCCAGCGAGCAGATGGGCAAGCTACGGGTTCGTTGCAGATGGACAGAGTCCCGTTTTCTCCGCCCCTGCTCCACATTTTACGGGGTCCAGACTGCTTGATAACGGCCCAATTGCAGAGTGCGCTTACACCGGCTAACCATCTCGACAATACCCGCCAACGCAAAGATGGCACTGCGGTCTGCCTCATGGGACAATGCGTTACACTCTGCGTTACGATACATAATCGTTCCCCTGTAGCCCAACAAGGTTCCCTGCAGGTATTACCGGGTATCCTTCTGCCACCAAATCAGCAACCCCTTGACCCTACTGGCTTGATGTTCCACGGTGATACAGCTAACGGGACCCATGCAACGGGTGCCAGCGGACTGTCGACGCAACGGCCCCAGGCATGGGGAACCTTGGATCATGAGGATGAGTGGTCTTCAACGGCTGAATTTTTGGATGAAGCGGTGCAGTGGTCCCGTCAATCATGGTATCCGCTGGGAATGCTTGCCCCGAGCGATACCAAGTTAATCAAAATACCTTTTTACTTTACCCTACCTGGTCTATACACTTTGCAATATGGGTGGGAACAGTACAGCCGTACCGACTCTAGGATAGTGCACCAGTTGCAAGTACAGGTAGTGGCACCATCTTCTTCCCTCGAAGGAAAGGGAGGGGTTCTTTCTGTGAATATCTGATGGAGGATGTGTCAAACCACCCGTATATGTGCAATATATTTATTATAAAATTTAGCACACTTGTTAATATCGAATAAATATGATCATGATTATGGTTACTAGTTGCGATGATAAAGAAGGCCATTTGAGACTTGGTTAGGTTTGAAATGTCTCACGTAATATCTATCTATACATGATTACCTTTACTGGAATTTGCGAAAATAATTTACGTTGCAATGAAAAAATAATTTTTTTTCCACAGTCAATGGTATTAAGTTAGCAGTAAGTAGCCAACATATTTACGTAGTGATAAAAAATCCGTTTGTGATACTAGAACAGGAGCTGGAGATTACATCTTCCAATGAGGATGACCAGCTCCCCCAAGATGAAGCTGATTCAAGAATCACAAGTCGGGACATCCTGGATGATTGTATAACCTCTTCACAAGGTCCCCACTAGTCTTGTACTCCCAATATGGAGTCAATGGATGAACATTTATCTCCATGAATTTTTTTTTACGTTTTGATGTCAAAGTGCACTATGATTTTTTTTTATGATTTTATTACATCATTTCTGTGTTATATAAGGAGACTGGGTCAGGGAAACTCGAATCCCTCATGAATAAAAAACATGCTTGTTTAATTAAAAAGATTTGTTTACCTACTCACAGATCTCTATTGTTTTATTTGAGTGCCTTCTCACACCGGTAACATGGATTCTATTACAATAAGAAGGAAATATAAATAAATGGTTTAATATTTAGATTGAGTGTGGTGATTATAAATGTCAGATGGGTGCCAAATAACATTAGTGGTAATTGAGGGAATGATAATGTGAGATAGGGAGTAAGAAGGGAAGGGGGGGATAGAGAGAACACATAGAAAAGAGTTCAAAGTGAAAAACGTGAAGTGAGCTGGCTAAAAAAACGTGCGAAACTTAACCAATAAAACAACTACATTTCTTTGGTCATCGGATTTACAATAACGTAGCACACAGACAAGAAAGATGTCCCATCGGACTCAGACCAAGATCCCAGACACAGAATAGTAACGTATGAACCAGACCACAGAACCCACTCAAAATACCCAAGATTCTAAATTAGACAAAGGAACGGGCCAGGACCCAAGGCCCCAGACAAGCCGTGTCGAATACCAAGACAGGACCCAGACCGGTAACGATGATAAAACAGAGTGGATACTCGGCAACAAGACTCGCAATCAGATATAAAAGGCTTGTTGTCGACAGTTGTGAACAGACAGAATTTGACAGAACCAGATTGTACTAAGTGATTTTTATTGAAAGACCCTATCGATATCCCCATACGACTGACTGTATGTCACAAACTACAAACTACAAACACATTTTTGTTTTTATATTATTAAGATAAGCCATGTGTTCCACCACACGTTTAACGGTATAACGGTGTACCAACAACTCTTTCAAGAAGTGAAACAAGGGAATAGGTGAGCATTACATTCTTTCCTGGCATTCCAAAAGTTCGATACTACTTCCACGTAACACGATCATCCCTAGCTTACGGTCGTTATCCGGAACGTGAGGATTTTCGTCGGTGGCATCGTCCAAAACGATATTCATAAACGGATCATACCCCCGTAGTACCCCGCTTACCTGACGGCTGCCGTTGATCTTGAGTAGGAGCCGTTTTTCCATGTAATCAACCAGTTCGGGAATTACGGCACTGATTGCGCCCGCTGCCGTTGCGCTTGCCATGGCACGTTGTGATGTTGTACAATAAAATACTGGAAGGGATGTATAATAATGCTTTTGTTGATTATAATACAAAATAAAAATCACCTTTGTGGTACCCAATTGATAAGCTATGGAAAGTAGGTATGACTCAAAAAAAATGATAACGGAATGCCCAGCCCAAGGCCAAAGCATAGGTCAATGTTATGCGTAAGGATATGGGTACCTTTTTTCGTCTACATAGCGACTCGTAGCGAATACTCGCTAATTGGAATTCAACCAATAGGATTCTGTGAGAGGCCCATTGAATAGAGGGTTTTTCGCTATATAGTCGAAAAAATACCACCCATATGAAAATTCATGGTAAGCGGAGCAAACATTCGAAGTATGACATCACGGGTTACAAAAATATGCAGCCGCGTTAATTGAGGAAGCATTGAACTCCACCCTTCAAGGATGCACAGTTAATGAAGTCAACGAGGTACCAAATACCAATGTACAGCATCAAGCGTATACATGATGGTTATATCACACGAAACCCGATTATTCTTATTTCATCTGGAACATTTTAATTGTTAACTATCCTTGGGTCACTTGAAAAAAAAAAAATGGTAAAAAAAAATCATTGACAGATTCTGCACGTAACCACCACTGCAAATGCCAGCCAGTGCCCCGTTGCCAGTCGTAGCCTACCCTCCCCTCACTCTTTCAAAAGGCCCATCTCCTCCCAATACAAACAATTACATGAAAAACTTGGCAGTTGTTTCTCCAGGCTATAACAAATCCGTCTAAATATACTTACTACTGACTACTCGGGTAAAAGAAAAAGGTAAATATGCGATATTGACACAGAACATATATCTCTGGGGGGTGGTACAGGTTGAATTATTGATAACAACAACGGATATTGTGTGGTTCATTGTAAATACTGGTTGGTATATATAACGGCTGGGTGCACAAACTAGGTAAAGAGAAAGCCACGGTTTATGCCTTTCGCCATCTTGACCACCACCTCCAGAACTATCGTCACCACTTTTTCCAAAAGCACGCTAGAGATAGGGATTGTTGCCGTCCATGTCTCCCCCGCCGGCTGCTGGTGCGTCCAAATCGACATACGATCGAACCTGCCGGGGATCAGATCGCGCTCCATGGGGAGAGGTCAGGCCACCTTGCAAAGCTCCATGGGTGGGGCCACCCGCAGACCGTGGACTTGCCCCCATCATCCCGTTATTAAATTGACCCCAGTTGTTACCGGCCATCATGGCACCACCGCCGCCGCCACCCATCATGTTCATGCCGTTCATGGGGGGCATCCCCATCCCCATCATAGCAGGGGGTGGCACTCCGAACCCGTTACCCATGTACATGCCACCACCGCCCATCATCATGGGGGAATTAACCTTGCCTGCACCAAGGCGGGCGTTGACGCCCATTCCCGGGTAGCCTCCCATCATGAGGCCTTGGTTTCCTGTCATACCATACATACCACCAGGTCCCCCTGCTGTCCCCTGGATATGCGATTGGTACCGATGGGAATCCTTGACATAGTTGTTAAAAAAATCCACCTCGGTTTGCACCGACGTCAGGTTGACATTATCTGGGTGTTTGTTGCGGATGTGTTTGACGACGTACGTCTCACCCTTAAAGAGCTTGTTGCATAGTTTACAACGGTATTTACCCTCCTCAATGCGTTCGATATGCTCCTGGGCCTGACTTTCCACTTCCTTGTCGATGCTTTTCCCCCCTTGACTTAGCAACTCACGCTCCCCCAAGGGTTCTAAGCGGTTAGTCACCCGATCGTCTAAATTGGCGAGCCAGTTGACACTACCCTGGGTACGCTGAATGGTACCAGAGGGTTGGCGACGACTATGCTGTTCCCCGCACCTGCGGAGTAAATCCTCGAGATCGTCGCATTCTACCCCACAATAATAACAGTAGAGGTGGACCCGACGAAGGTAGGTCATGCGTAAGTCGAGGGCCAGCTTGGCCTGGGCGACCGCATCGGCTTCGCTCTGATCCGGGTGGGGTCCATCACGTCCCCCCAGGTGCTCAGATATCAAGTGGTTCCCGTGAAGTTCCACGGTGGACCCCGCCATGGCATCGTCACCGGACACAGGTTCCTCTAGGGGCAAATCGTTCGTTTCTTGGTCGAAATGGGACACCAGACGTTGGCATTGGTCCAGGTCCTTTTTCAAACGCTCTAACGAATTGCACATTTCGGGAGCGTAGCGAGACCGGGTGGTATTGCTCGCCCGGTGGTAACCAAAGTGGAATTGGAATTCATCCAGCTTGGTTTGGTCCAGAGTGGCCATGGCTTTGGTCATATCGGTACCTTTGGCAAACTTGACCCAACCGAACCGGTGGAACTTCTTGGCCGGGTTAGGTTCACCAAGGGTTACATGCTGGAAGCCTTCGGCCGTGGCGCACAATTCTTCCACCTGTTTCCGACTGATGCTCGGAGGGATGGTCCGAATGAACAACATGCAGGTGTCATTGGGTTGGTCCTGGTAAGGATGAACGGAGTTTCCTTCGTCGCCGCTTGATATTTTGGCACCAGCATAGTCGCCCGCGCCCCTGGGTGCCTCGTCCAGGCATAATGAATCCAGGGCACCCTGGCGTAACTCCTCGGTGAACGTCTGGTAAGCGCGCAGCTTGTACGGTTTGATAAACAGGGCGTGCTCCCGACGACGGTCGGGGTGGTAACGCTCACGGAACCAGTCATCGTCTTTGTGGGTGGTGAAAAAGGTCTCATGCCGACGGCGGCGGAACTCCTCTTTGTACTCGCTATACTTGTCTTCCAGTTCGTCTGAATCAACTGTGCGACCGCGTTTGTCTTTATAATACTCTGCAAACGCCTTGAACGGCACAATTGTATCCGCTTTGTACGGGTCGGTCACCTGGCTCCAGGAACGGGACCTTGGGCTCATGCCTTCACCATGACCAGCGAAGCCCAAGTTTTCGTAGGGGCTGTCGTAGTCGGCACGCATAACTGAAGTTGGGCCGCGACGTCCTTCCCCATAGACTCGATCTCTCCCACGGGAACCATCGTAATCATAGCGTGGTGCAGGGGTGTAGCCCTGGCGGGAATAATCCGGAACGTAGTGATCCCCATCGGTTCCGTGGGCATGCCGAGGGGAGCGAGAAAGGGGACGACGGTGGCTCTCTCGTCGATCCGGACTCCGGCTTCGGCTTCGTCCACGACTTCTGCTACGACTGCGGTTGTAGGGACCACGACTGCCATGGCGTTCTCGCGAAGCTTCACGGTAGTCGTCGAACGGGAGGTCGTCCGTTGCCCTACGTGTAAAGGAATCTGGTTCGTATGGCATGTTCAAAGAGTTCGTAGTTACAGAAAGAGATACGCGTACTAGCGAAAGGAAGGAGATCAAATATGACTTTGGTGCTTAACACACGACCCTTAGCCAACAAAGAATCGTTCTGCAATTAGTGTATCTAGGTATCTCGCTAAGAATTGGGCGTCCACTCAGGGCTATTGTAAGGCAACGTCGTAAGCAAAACCAATAGGTGGAACACATAGAATGTATAATGTGGTTAGTTTTTTAGAATCGATGGAGAATAGCTACATAGAATGTCACAAAGGTATGAATGTACTACCGAGAAAATAGCGAAAATCATCAAACGGATGAACAAAAAAAAAGCAAACAGAATGCGAGAGTAGAACTGTACCCTAGCTTATTCCAGCCATTGGCTACAACAGGCAGGTGCCAGGTTCAGTGCAGCTATTTTGCAAAGTAATATTGTAGATTAACGGAGAATTACCAAGGCTATACCATCTTGCCCTTCTATCTATCATACACACACAGTTTGGTCACTAGACATAAATTGGGCCAGTAAGAAAATTAGAGGAATTCCCACCTCATCCAAGCAACACTACTCACTGACACGATTGTTACGTTGGCCGAGTTACCCAAGGCCCTATTATGAACAACACTATAAAACAC
>JAOPJG010001057.1:0-13350 GCA_027478255.1 Dispira simplex | reverse complement strand
TCAATTCCGAGGGCAGGGTCATTCTTCGGGTGATTCTGCAAGGGGAATTGTTAGGTAAGTATTTTTTTTGTGTATTTTGTGTACCCCCCCCCATTACCAATCAGTGAGTAGCAAGGGGGAAGGCAGGGAATATTGTTGGGTACTTTATTTTCATGTATATAGCAATTTGGAGAAAAAATGTACCAGCTACTAATCTAACCAATAATGTTTGTGAGCAACCCATTCAACTTTGACGGATTTATCCCTATATGGTCGAAAAACAATCAGTCAGATGATATATAGGAATAGTGGTGCCATCCCTCAATAAATTGGGGGTATAATAGTTAATGTTAAAGGGGTGAAATCCCCCTCAAGCCACTATCCATTTAGGAAAGTGGGAAAAGGTCACATATTTGGTCGAGTTCTATTCTTGGTGATTTTACACCACACCCACATAATGGTGCTAATTAAATTTACCTCTTATTTCCAAAAGGTGATCAACTCACTTCTCACCTTCACATCCCCTGCAGTTGATGTACTGTCATTCGTGCATCCATATTCGAAACAACTAGTATAAGCAAGACATGCGACTGTTGTGTTGGGTCAGGGGCGCCTTGGGAAGAACGGCCATGAAGCAAGGGGGAAATCCCACCAAGTGGAAATAAGGATAACTGGAGCGCTTGGCAGAAAAACTCGAACGCTCTGAATTAGGACTACAGACGGTAGACTTGGGTACACCTTGGAAACTAGCCACGGATACTGTCCGTTGTCGCCAACGAGCTGGACGCTCTCTAGCATTGGAAGCGGCGGGGCTGGCCCTCGGGGAAACGGAACGAGGCTGGGTGCGAGGACTGATCAACTGGGCCCACTGACTGACTAGTCGCAGGAATTTAGCAGTTCGTTGGTGGGCCGGAGCCTCCGTGGTGTCCAAGGAGGCACGGTGGGATAGTAAGGACGCCGTGGACGGTCTCCGGGGACGGCTAAAGCGTCTTTTGGAAAGTTTGGGAACGGATTGCACACAAACAAAGTCGTGCTCGTCCTTGTACATACACACAGTAGAGTGAGAGGTTGCCTGCTGGGTGGGTTCGCGTCCCGTAAAATTTATGTCAACTGCTGTAGGTGAAACCACGGGGTAGCCTCGGATGTCTTGTCCACCGTCGTAGGAAGAAGGTAACATTAGTACACTGGTCCCCGTCGAGGAATTGTCGGTAGCGGTGGATTCCGTGGACTGGACTGGGGGGTAGCGTTGTCTGTGTCGGGGTTGTGATCGTCGGGCAAACCAGCTTGTTCGTTTTTTAACCGGGGGCGACCGTGTCGCCAATGTAGATATTTCCGATTCCCCGATGGGGAGTTCACCACTACCGTTGGCACAATGGTACTTCCCTTCGCGCGAGAAGGTTAACGGCGAAAGTGGTGCACTGAGGGGAGAATCCAAACAGTCCTTGTCGGAAAGCGCAGTTAATCTCGGGGAGGCAACAACTGGCGTAACGGATGAATCAGCAGTAGAACTAGTGGATCTCATCTGATGATAGGAACGTTCAATAGGCTTGGAAGTGGTATTCGGAGGGCCAGTAGGGTAGTGTAATTTATACTGGATACGAGAGGCGAAACTAGGTTTTGGTTTGTTATTCCGTATAGCGTTCGCACAGTGGGTGGGAGATAATGATTCAGAGTTGATTAAAGTAGAGGATGCATGCGCCATGCAGGATGAGCTGAACACACCGGGGCTGAGTTTCGAAAAATGATGCTCATGCGGAGAATTCCCCTTGGCAGGGGAGAGTTCTTTCCCTCCCTGATCACGGAGTTGGTCAAACACATCAATAGAAGTTTCTTTTCGTGGAGAGGATCTCAATTCGCTGGAAAAACGTTCTGTGCGGCTCGATTTATTGATATCCAATCCCCACATCTTTATACGTCCGGAGAAAGTAGGAGTAAAACGTAGACAAGGCAGACGAGGTCGAGATGTAGTTTCTCCACTCGCATAGGATTCGGGTAGAGAGGTTGAACCTTTGCTCTTGGTTGATCCACGACAGGTTGGGTTCGGGGGTTGTTCATCACACGTGTCCAGGAAGCCCAGTAACTGGTCGAATGATTGGGAGGAGGAGGAAGAAGTGTGTTTGCTAGTGCTATAAGGTCTGCGACGCCGTATCGCACTACCCACTGCCCGAAAGGACAAGTAAGAACGGTGTTCTCGGGCTCGTTGGCGAATACGGCGAGAAATCCTACCAGAGGATACCAATACCGACGTAAAGGGTCTTCGCAGGGAATACGACCGGCCCCGAAGACGTAACTGTGGCTTAGGGGAATGTCCATAGGTGCTTCTCTCGGTAGAGTACGATTCTTCGATTGCATTTTGGCGTACACGGAAGCGAGCGGTTGATAGTACCTTGGTCGGTCGAGTCAGGAAAGACTCGACACTATCAAAGGGGGTACGGTCAACTCCTACAGCCGAAGAGGGATGCATAAACTGGGGAGCATTATCCGCGAATTGTACTTGCGAACGACATGACTTACGTGGCTTGGGGTGTCCCAATTCCCCACTATGCTTCAAAGCCGAGCCTTCCGCCAGCGAAAGGCGATTACTGGCAGCAATGGATAGAGGTCGCTTGGACAACTGCAGCGGGGAGTCCCATCCGTTGGCCGAATAAATTCTTTCAAGGGATGGAATACGCCAACGTTGGAAACCCTCTCTGGAGGGAATAGCGCCCGGTAGCTCTGGACGTAGCAAAGGTTGGACCACATCGTCCAGTGCCCTAGTACTAACCCTATTGGATGTAGCTTGGGAGACCTCACTGGCCATCAAATCACTGCCACTCCAACTGTTAACCCAGCGGGATTCACCAATCCCGCTATCTCCTTTGACCAGCTCTTCGCCCAAGTTAAGATATACACATTCGTTTTCGAGCCCTCCTACGGGGGTTTCCTCCGATGTGGCCTGGGATAGGATGATCGATGACCTAAAAACATCACCTGGTATCTCCCAAGGAATCGGTTGCTCCGTTAGCGACAACGCATCATGAGCCTCAGGGGGGGAACTCACCACGGCAGTTGTGCGACCGTTAATCAAAGTGTTGGAGAAGGTGAGTTCGTCTAAATCTTTTTCCTTGTCGTGGCTCACCTGAGTTGACACAGTAGAGCCGGTCCAATGTAAATAAAGCCAATGTTTCATTTTGTGCATTCTCTCGCCGACTCTGTTGGATGCGGATAATTCCTTGCTAGTGGTAGGTTGTGGATTTACTCGCGGGGGGTCCGGGGAAATTCGCGATAATGGGCTGGTGTCTGGTTTGGGTTCACTAGCCGTGACGACAGATTCGAAACGGTCCCCTTCCCAAGACCTGCGATTAAGTACTTTGAAATGATCAGCGGACGTAGATTTAAACCAGGGGAAGCGTGCTTTGGCACGGCGAAGGAAGTGGGGTGCCGAAAGGGGGTTAGATTTGGTCGTTTTGGAAAGGGGCTCGGTAGAAGAGTTAAGTTGCATAGCTTGGTGCGACGACCGGAGAGGGCACGCAGTGTGTTGTTTTATATCTGTCATACGCCTTTCCGTAAATCTCTTCGTTGTACTTTCTCGGCTTTGTGATCGGCCTACTCCTCCCTGAATGAACTGGGCACCATCGGGTGGTCTGGGCATTGGAGCAATGTTTACATTGTCACTATAGAAACTGCTCGATGCAAAGTACGTTTCCCCTTTCGCGTCGCGCAGGGGGGTTATCGACACATTTCCAGAATATCGAACCTTACCGTCGGTATGCATGGTTTGTTTTTTTTCCAATATCCGATAATGTGATGTAAAGTATGATTTTCGTTGCAGGTGTTTACAACTCTCGTAAGGTAAGGCAAGAAGTCACTCCCAAGGCACACTCCTCCGTAGGTGGCCAAACGGTGATATAATTAACCAGAAGAGATGACGCACAGAAATAAATGACTGAGTGATGTGTGTAAGTGACAAATATTGTTGTGGACACTACTCTTCTCCAGTGTGAAAAAGTAGACAGTGAAACATACACAAAATCTATTATGACCAAAAACACAAACACTTTGCGAAGGTTAACAGCTAGGCTTCAAAGATACCCGTTGACTATAACATACACTTCACACTAGTAATTTCGAACTATTCCAAAACTAGATATTACCAACAAAAAAGGTAGGCTGCCTTGTCAAGGTTTAAACAAAAGAAATAAAAGGTTACCGCCCATTGAAGGGAAATGCTAAATATTAACGTTCTCAACCAAATAAAAAATAAAAGTGATGGCAAACGAAAAGGTGTCTACCTGGTGGATATTCTCATATTTTCGGAAAAATTCGGTTTTTATATACAGCTTTCAGTAGCTGTATTAAGTTGCAATGTGGATGTTAACACTCCTGGCTACGGACACGTGCGTTTTGGGCGAAAAAATCTAATTTCGTGGCTAGCATTCACTCCATTCAGAACGCCCTCGCCAAATAACAGGAACAAAGAGACGCGCCCATGTTGCCCAAAAATATCATGCTTTTTTTTGGTAACGTGGACAGAGGAAAGGTGGAGGCATTGAAGAGTGCGATGACGGATGAGCCGCCGTGCATCATGTTGGAATGAAGTAAGCAGGACCGGTAAATACTAGAGCGTACAGTGCCACCCATTAAGGGGATACAGAATGTAACCTATGGTACTACCCACGTCAGATTTACTTCTGAGATATGGATGACAGAGCAGAAAGCGATACCGTATTTTCCTGGTGAAAGTGGACCTCATTCCAAGTATAACACAGCTTTGGGACACCAATGTCATTATACGCTGTATCCGTGTTAAACATGTTCCATATTCTCCTAATATGGCTCCCGCAACGGTTCCTTGCAGACCATCGATTCATCCGTCACTCTTTTGTCCCTGGAATAAGAGAATCGAGTGAATGGCAGTGACAGTGAAGAGAAATGGAGAGGAAAGCCAATTAGGGCCGTTTAATGCTACAGAACGGATAGGCAATCGGCCATCCCCTTTATCCATTCCGGTGGTTCACTGCTTCATTCTCTTCTTAATAACTAAATTTTGGGCGATGTTAACGGTTTGACTGTCGATTCACGCCCTTGTATACCCACTTAGGAGTTCATGAACATCAAGAAATACTCATGGCCCAGTATCCCGTGATTTTTTCGCTACTTATTATACTCTACCAGTTCGAAAATTGAATAAAAACGATATCTTATTTACTTTTTTTTATCCACTCGATGTGTAACATGTTAACTATACCGTCCTCCTTTTTAATAACTAAATAAAGGAGTATGTCGCCGATATATTTGTTATCCATTTGGTGGGTTTTGGCAATACGTACTTTCATTATAAGCACTTTGCTTAATTTAATCTTAAATATCCAGAGAATACATTCATATTCGATATCTGGGAGAGAATCGGAATTCAATTCTACTCCTGGTCGTGTGGACATTCAGTGTTTTACTAAATCACGGTTAGTCTTGTTAAACCCAACTGTAAACCAACGTGGATGAATAATGCCCTGCGTAATACGGGTAAAATTGTCGAATGGTAAGAGCAATAAAGCGGGGTCCACTCATGCCAAGTATGTCTTAAATTTATTGGTTACCCGCAGTGGCGAGGTGTTTAGAATATTCGAATAAATTTCACCTTATTTATCCCAGCAACACCAAAAAAATACGCTATACAACCTACTGGTCTCTTCATAAGCCTTAAAGTAACCCTCCCCCCACGATCGATCGAGTAGTATCTATCCAAGAATAATACCTGAATCGAAACGGGAAAATAAGGGCCCTCGTACATACAAAACATGCAGCACATCGCTGGCAAGGCGTATGACCAATCATTGTAATAAATTAATATCTAGGCATCAACAGAATGGAGGTAATAGACACCACATTGGGTAGTAACTTTATAAAACAAGGTAATTATAAGGCGAAGGAATGCACTGATTAGCGGTTACGTAGAGCCAGGATGCGATCACGAATGGTTCTCGATGTGGTCTTACGTATCTCGCCATGTTCCTTTGGTTTCGTACACTGGCGTTTAGCACTGGAGTCCACATTATTATCGGAATATTTTACCCATGAGGTTGGCGGATCCCGTTTCCGTTTGGACTTGTTCACAACGGTGGTTCGATTGGGTGACCATAGTGCTTCGGTAGATCGCAACTGTACGTGTTTCATTTCCTGGAGCATCCGGTGCATGCACTCTTTGGGCTTGCCTTCAGAATCCTCTATCTGAGTAGCGAGCAAAGGAGGTGACCGTTGTTCAGTCCGTTTCGCTATGGTTGGAGTGGGGTTTACCGTCAAGGTTGGCTGGTACGCAGAAAAACGCTGATCTGTAGCTATTTGAAATTGGGCGGCCTTTCGCTTGATCGATTCCGCTAGTCCCTGGGGAAGCTTACGGTGACCTTGATCCGGAGTGCCATCACTGGTTCGTCTTGCTAAACCAGTTGAGTGGCTGTTGGTGGTCGCAGGAGCTGGAGGGAGTGGTGGCGGTGGCATGGGGCATTGTGAAATTGCAGACTCTGTTGGAAAATTGGTACGACTTTGCCTGTTGGTGGTAGAATGGGGTACACGCTCAGTTAGTCGCTTGACCTTTTCCCGTAGCTCCCGCACCTCTTGTGCCAGAGACTGACTGGCGTGGGATTTCACCGGGTCGGTGGTCCCTGGTGATTTATCGGCACCATGCGATGGCACCAGTGTATTGGACGTCGTGGACGACATATCATAGGGCGTTACCGCCGACGTAGAAAGGTCTGAGATATTACGGTAAGGATGCCCTCCTCCCGGTTTTTTATCACCTGATGGCCGAGTATACTCCGTGGGGAGTTGTGATAACCGTGGAAAAAGAATGGTCGGTTTCAATGCGTCCACTGGATGCGACGGCTCAGCGGCCAACGTCGAGCTCGGCAGTAATGGTGGTGAACTAGTATAAACGGGGACTTGGTGGCGTCTGCCATTTTGGGGGGACGGGGTACCAGGCACCGAACGCTTAGCGTCATCCTGAGGAGAGTACCGTGGGGGGTGAACGTCCGAGCTCGAATACCGTCGTGTTCGACACTCAACTGGACAGCGAGGACGTTTGGAAGGTGGTTCATTCCCCTTGTCAGGAACCCCAGCCCGTTTTCCACCTATGCCTTGTTGTTGGCCCTCAGATACCTTGGGTAATTCTCCCCTTCGTGGTGGTGAGCCCCACTGGCTTAGGGTGGGACCATAAAAGGGTTCAATGTGAGAAGCAGGGGAAGGTACCCGGTTCCTGTTCGATTGAGTCGGGGATCCTAAAGGATCCTTGGCCATCATCAGCTCCGGTGGCCCATGGTTCCCTGGAGATCCCTGGTCGATGGGCGCACCATATACGAGTGGGATCGGCTGCAGGGGCGTCGCGGACCATCGCCCACGGTAGCTATTCCGGAGTTTTAATCTACCAGTCGCCGTGTGAAGTGGTTGCCTGTTAACTAAGGAGCAGTTCCCCAATAATGCGGGGGTATGAAGATGGGCTGCGCCCATCGGTGTATTGGGACGGCGGTTTAGCTCTACAGGTGAAGGTTTACTCTGCAGAACCTGTTTCCAGTCGAAAAATTTGCTGGTGATTGGCTGACCCTTTGGGTGGGGTTGAGAACGAGGAGACTGGTCGTTAGTGCGGTGGTGGGGAGTAGTACCGGTAGAAATATGTTCTGGACCGTTGAACACAGCGGGTAGGTGTGGGATAAACTGGGTCTGGACCGGTGTAAACATGGGAGGGACCTGTCGATCAGTCAGAGGCTCTGGGGCCACCTGAGAGCCTTGCTTGGAATCACTCTGATTTGTGATATTGTCTTGTTTACCTTCCGAATTTTGAGATGTTCCGTTGGGGGAAACATGAAATACCGGTGATTGGGACACTGCGGGGCTACCGTAGCCCAAAAGTTGCAGAACGGATGAAAACAAACTTCCTGGTCTTTGGACAGGGTTTGGCGAGTGTGTTTTGCTACGGGCTGGAGGGGACATTATGGGCAGTCTCTAGCGGAGTACTGTATACTATGACTACATTCGAGTAATCGTAAGTGAATATCTAAAAGTAAAAAATAATTATACAATGGCAGGGAGGGTCAGCGGGCGGAGAGATAATCGGCCACCAGCTTTACACAGGCCACGACAGGTAGCAACCGCTTATCTCTGTACTCAACAAGAATACTGGGTGGTGCGGAAATCAAAACAATCGCAGGCACCACTAGTGGGTGAAGACTAAGTACATATCACGTGGTTGTCTCTGTGAGGATGAGCGACCACTAGTGAGTTAAATTGGTCAAAGGACCATAATAGCCACTCCAAACCCGATGGCCCCTTGTTTCCTGACGCATTCACCTCGTGTAACCATGGCGGTTACTCTGTTAGACGGACTTCGGGTGCTGAGGTAAGTATTCTTTCAAGGTATACTACAGGAATAGGAACAGGTGCAGTTATGAGCCTTTTATATTGTTCAGTGACACGACTATATTATTCCCATTGACATAGTTCTCCTCACTGCCATAACCCTGCGTAAGTAATGGAAGGACCGAGGAAGGGTCGTCGTCCTGGCTTTACCACTAACCGTTTTCTAATGTGCCGGGTTACCTTTACTCTTTTGTTCGTTGCTCAAACTCCAGTTTTCTATGCGGTTTCTATCGCTCCTTCAAGGCGCTACAGTCCAAGCACCTCGACTGTATCCGTAACTCGGTGACCTTTTGGATTCTTTGGACGTTATACTGCACCGTCGAACGGCCACTAGGGTTATTTATAATATGGCTCCCCTTTTCGAGTTATATCGAACTTGGCTGGTGGTGTATTTTAATTTTACAACCTCGATGGGCCATCACCACCGTATACCGGAGAGGGATTGTTCCCATTTTCCATCAACACGAAGAATCCATTGACTGGGCTTTGATGAATTCGGGCGGACTATGTCTTACCTTTACATGGGGCGTGCTGTCCTCATATGTTGCGTCGTCATTGCACAACCTTACTCGCCTATCGCATCAGATATTCTTTGGGCTTACAACTGGCAAAGGATGGGAATTCTCGGCCATTTCAAGTGCGTCAACTCCGCCTATCGACAGTGAGACGGGTGCTGCCTTGGTCAATGGGTCGAATGTGCCAACCGAGGTATCTGGACTCATGGGACAAATAGGATACACGGCTATTAACGACATGGGCACATCGATAGTATTCAACTCTGAAAATCCTTATAGCAAGCATGACAATGCATCAACACCTGAAGCACTCGAAAGTCCTTTATTGTACACCCGAAACATCACACCAGAACCACTTACATGGGAAGCCAGTAACAGATCCTCGCAAAGTGGTGAGGCAACATCAGTCCAACGTCGTGGGGTTTACCGGCGCCATCGTAACTCACCACCACGACTCAACTCAAGAAACACTTCCCAGCATAACTCTAGTAAATCGTGTTCAGATGGTAAGGCCTTTACCCTTGGGCCCTCAAACCGCTATCAGCTCCGTGAAGGAGCTGTATCTACTCGGACGTGGACCCACAAGCCCCCCAATGATGAAAATACCTATGAAGTGCTGGAATGGCGGGACGATTCTGAACCGGTAACTATGAACATGCAACACGAAAGAGACGAGTTAAACGCCGCAATGACAGCCGTTACGTTGAAACACACGCCACTTGCATCAATATCTCTTCTACGAAACGTCGATCGTCGAAACTGTCAGCCAGCGACTTTGCCCACCACTATGCCATACTACATTCCAAGGAAAGAATTGGTTCACGCAGCTAACCCATTCCAAGGTAAAGGTCATCGACACAGTCTGCTGAACACTGCTGACCATTACAAGCAAGGAGGAAAACCCGAGGTTCGTATTTCTGAAAGTATAGTGGAAAGAGTCTCCTACCGTACCGCACCTAGCACCGACTTCCATGAGCTACCCACCAATTACAAAGATGCAGACAAGTACGTGTCAAACAGCAGTTTGTCACCTTCCATATCCTCAAGTGCGGAAGGTAGGTTTTCGGCAACTAGCACATCTTCTCCGAAACGAAAAATTCCGGCACGAGTCGGTCTCAGTAGGGTCAAGGAAACACGAAAGCGAGAAGGTATAGCTTTCTGCTCAGAGCCACTCCGCCGTAGCTCACGCCTGGTGTCGAAATACATAAATTACCAGGAGTAGATACTATCTACATGTTCTTTTTACCTGTTGATTTACTATGAAAGTGGTGGAATATAAATGTCAGGCAAAATTTAACATTTTCGCGTGTGAAATAGTACAGCATGATATGATCAATTTATACTGTTCCCATAAATAGCTCCTCTACTCAACTTCGTTTTCCGTTTGTGGTGCAAAGTGAGTACAAAATATCTGTTCAAGGAGTTCACTCCATGCTAATGTCCTCGCATGAAGTGACGATAAGTATTTGCGCACGAAAAGTATTATTGAAGCTGTTAATATTTGGCTGTTGTCCGTCTCTAGACATAGCCTATGTCACGTGAGTGGCTATTACTTACGTCACCCACTGGTATATAGTTCACACACTGAGTGCTCACTCTTGGATTCTAGTTTTTCCAAAATTAGTTTATTCTATAGTACTTTCAGTGTTTATATGTCTTATGACATTAGTATTAGTTCAATCCAATGTTTATTAAAGGCTATTAGTTTACCCAATTCCCAACAGAAGCCGATATTAGGAGCACTCATGGCATACACTTGTCTCTAACCAACCCTTCTTCTTGGTGTACTGCAGAAAAGTCGTGGATTTTAGGGGAGGATTATTCTTACTAACCCTCCATAATCCAAAAAATCACTACAGTTACGAATAACATGCCAGTTAAAGGGGCACTTAAAATAATGGAGGATCCAGCCATTTTGTGGATATTTCTCTCGAAATACTATCAGAGTAGCTTTATGTTTACTTCTCCTGCAATAACTTCAGTTGCCCGGATAATGGGAGTGTTTGGGTGTTGGTTTAGCAGTGACGAATACGCATTTTTCAGTTGAGGTTGCTCAATTCCACCCAAACCTGGTGATGTTTTTTTGGGATACCATGGGTAACAAAAGGAATTACTCATAGTAAATCAAAGATAAAAGGGTGCTTGGTTAAAAGTAGATAGCAATGAGGCAACCAACTCATTCCATGGGCCAACCAAATGATTAGGAACTATACTTTGAAGCTAGTTCTTTGCATAATATCAGTTAATATCTTTTTATATAGAATTTTAAGGAGATCCATATAAGAACTAGATTTTATTTATAATAATTACCATCATTGTCAAGTACTAGGTGAACTCTCTTGAACCACTCGTCAAAGCAACTGTGAAAATCACTTCGTTGGAGGGAACCAAGGACTTCATTATATACCCCTATAATATCATCATCATTGTCAAACACTCTACCCTCCAGTTTTTTCTTGATATGTGGGAACAACCAAAAATTACAAGGTGCAAGGTCAGGAGAATAGTGTGGTGCTTTAAGTAGTTGGAGTCCAAGCTCATCCATATGGGCCTTGCTATGATGGGAAACATGAGGCCTTGCATTATCCTGGTGGAGGAAAATTTGGGAAGTGGGTGACTTTAGATGTGTTTTATGCCATTACCCAACCATTGGTTTGACACAGTTCTCTATGTGGTAGGAACCTTTAGTGGTAGTGTTATCAGTGTTCAACACAGTATGAACAATACCAGTCCTACTAAAGAACACAGTAAAACTTTTTGTGGCTTCGAGGTCCACCATGGCTGAGTAGGGATGGGGTCATGCTGACCTTGGTGTTCTGGCACCCATACCTTTCAACCAGTGCCAGTCTGGGGGTTATTATGGTAAACCCGCATTATATCACACGTCACAACATTATTCACAAGAGAGTTGGTTGGTTTCTGAAAATGATCAAGGAAATTGAGGCAAAAGGTTTTGCGTTCATTCTGCAACTCTGGCGTTAGGAAATGGGGAACCCAAGTACTATGGTATGAACGGTAATGCAACTGGTTGTGGAGGACGTTCCAAACATCCCACACCAAAGCCTTTACCTCCTGCACAAGCACTCTCAAGATCACAAATGGGTCTTCGTTAACTAGCCATCCGATGGTGTGACATTTATATTTGTAGGTCTCATTGGTAAGATGTCCTGTGTGATGTTCATCTACAAATGACAAATGGCCAGACTTAAAGTTGTTGTACCAGTAACATACCATGACATATGAAGGACAATCTCTTGTATAAACATGTTGCAAGATTTGGTGGATTTCAGTTGGGTTTTGGCTGAGTTCAAAAAATGCCCAAATGTGGTGCCGAATTAAGGTTGGGGTAGTGGTGGGCATGGGGTGTTGTGACTTGGGTGAATGGGATATGGTAAACGACATTTAAATTAGGATAACTCAACGAACACAAAAGGTAGAAAAGTAAAACCAAGATGTGTATGCTCCTATTAACAAGGGCTAACAGCATAAAGGGAAAAAATAATACCTATGTGCCCCTGAGTTAAATAACTTTCTCATTGGCTGATAAAAGGAAACTAGTCATTCAAGGAAATAACCTGCCAATAATAGGTCATTGAAGGAATTTCCTAAACGTTATTCGACGATCATTTTTGAAAAAAAAATCGTGGAAGCTGGAATCATTCGGGTAGTGTTTTCCATCTATATGGGAATTTTTTTTTGGCCTATACAGAGATTTTGAGTAAAGGTGTACCAATTACCTGTCGACAATTTATTTTATACTTGGCTGATGACACACCACCGTGGAGGTACTATTTCATAATTACAATAAACAATAAAGTCATTACAACCTGAACAGCCAGAGTATGGCGTACCAATTACAATTTAACCGATAAAATTTTATGAGTGACCATTTCAACTCTGACGGATTTTTCTCTATATAGTTGAAAAAAATCACACATTTCGTATTCCATAGCGTAGACCAACCCATTATACATTAGCTTTCCAAAATATCCAAAGATGTAACGTAGTCCCCTGTCCACTGTGAAGGTAGCCGTGCCTGTTGCTATTTTCATTCGGGCAAGCTTCCTTTTGCTTTTCTACATTTGGGTGATTTTTTTTCGACTATGTAGCGATTTGGAGTAAAAGAAGTACCAGTTACCTTTTAACCAATAAGATTTGGTGAGAGTTTCATTCAACTTTGGCGGATTTATCCCTATAAAGTCGAAAAAAAAATCACCCATATAGAGATTGGGAGCAAAAAACGTAGCAACTGTCACATAACCAATAGGATTTTCTGAGCAACCCATTCAATTTGGCGGATTTATCTCTATATGGTCGAAAAACAATCAGTTATTTGGAAAGAAAAATGGAATTCATTAATAAAATTTGTGATTAATGCTATTAGTGCTTTAGCGGTGATATTAGTTAATGTAAGGGAAGGAAGATGTTACACAAGGCTTAGGGAGACGGGGGTGTAAACCACCATCCCCCA
>JAOPJG010001056.1:0-13361 GCA_027478255.1 Dispira simplex | reverse complement strand
GGTGATAAAAAGTGGAAAATTGTATATCAATAAATTAAACCCGAGAACAAGTAGTGAACCCACGCAGTTCATGATTCGAAAGCAAGAACGGTGGCGTATACAATTATGGTATTGCGACTGGTGCCTATAATCAGCATCAACTACACTAAAAATAAACTAAAAAAAGAAAGTACACTTTAACCAGAACGATAAACGAAAGCAAAGTTGTTATGAAGCCATGTCCTTTTAACCCCAGTGTATTTTTACACCTCCCATTAAACTTTGACGAAATAAATCGTAAAGCCTTGTTCAGGTACAATGGCTTACCTTGATCTTGGTGAATAATGGATGACCTTTGTTCCATTGCTCCTTGTCACCGACATCATTGACCTTGAGAATGTAGTGGTAATAGTCAACACTCCGAAGGTGGATTTACTACCGCGCATCACCTCTGATAATACACTCATGCTGTGTAACCCGAGAATCGTCGAACTAGTTGTATTCTTCATTTGGTTGTGCAGAGTGTAAATCAGGCTTTCCTTTCTTTCACTGGGCGAGTTGCCCCATCAGCAGCTATTCGATAAATTTTATTTACGAAAAGAGAGCACCACCCACATTGCTTCTGAAAGTTGGCGAATTAGAAAGAACGGCATTAACAATGGAATGACAGGAGTGAAAAAAAAAGAACATAGAGAGCTATGCTCAGGCTAGTCTTGTCAAATATCTATATAAAAATACGAACATTGTACAAGGTGGACAATTGGGTGATTCTTTCGATTATGTAGAGATTTGGAGCTAAAATGTACCAATTAAAATTTAACCAATAGGGTTTAATGAGAGATCTATTCAACGATGGCAGATTTTTCTCTATATAGTCAAAAAAAAACTACCCAATTGTCTGAGCGTTTGGAATCCAGAACCAGTTCATTGGTAAATGCCATGTATCGAAAACCGGACTAAGGGCTGCTATACCCCTACTCATCAATTTATCGTACGTATGGTTTTACTCGTAGTACGTTGGTTCAATTCATACTCCGACGAGGTTGCCAATTGATTTAATATACCGATATACCCCCAATATGATCAATAGTCAAGCGGCGACCTGTTATATTAGCTCTATCAAGGGCCAATAACCAACTGGTACAAGTATTCAAAATCCGAGTGATTTAGATTTATTGCTACTAATTATTAGAAAAGAGTGGTTGGTAGCCAAAAATTTATAATTATAAATAATTGTGATGGGTGTACGCTTGTATCCCTGTTAGGAGTAAACAGGAATACCTAGCACCCAAGTTCTTCTTGATTTCTGAAGCTTTTCGTCCTCCCGGCGAATCCCCCCTTTAACGGAACTTACCCATGCTAATTCAGGTTAGCGTCAAAACTAGCCAATTTTGACTATCAGATAGCTGCCATCGTTCATGTACAAAATTGTTCCTTATCCCATTACTCGATGGTATTTTTGAATCTACTAATATTACATTGGTGGCAATTCGTCTACTGGTTGCCATGCAAAAAAAAGAATAATTTTTTCCACAGTCAAGGATATTAAATTTACAGTAGGTAGCCAACACATTTGCATTGTGATGAAAACACGGTTTGTGGCACCACGCACAGGTGATTTGGCATCAGTGAGTGGAGATCATACACAGCAAGGAAGAATACAGCAGAGACACAGAATAATACGTATTAGTAGTTTACAATAAAATACCCAGATAACCATCAAATCATGACCATACCAGAACAATAACAGTGCTTTTTGCTGGTGGCAACACACATCACCAGTTGCTTACCTTACAATTCCCCTTGCAGAAGCCCCCGAAGAATGACCCTGTCCTCGAAATTGAAGTATCCTAATGCCCTCACTACACCTCCTCAGAAGAAGATGAGCTCATCGGACAACCGTTTGCGTAAAGTGGCGATAACCACCACTTCGGAAAATTATACAAAGCCCGAAGGCACTTTGAACTCACACCAACGCTTAGTAGGGGGCTGCAGTAGCTGCTCGTCAGCCAACCTGGTTAAGCCCTGCTGGAATCTCTTGGGGATCTCATCGTTGCAAAGGCTGAAGAGAAAGCATCAGAAATTGGGAATAATGACGATATCTTGGGTCCAGAAACGAACAGAAGGGGGTCCACCAACCACAGACTCCAAACACTTACATGCGAATCACTCCGGGGTATATCATATATGTAATTGATAATCTCCAGAGAAACCCGACTTACTGTGTGTTGGTGTGGTGTAAACCCCCCCCCCCCCAAGCGATTAACGATGGGTCACAACCTTCACCCATGACTAAACTTATAATACAAAACAGCAAGAAGAGTGCTCAAAATTGAAATATTTAAATGAAGAATATAACCAATAGTCCAACGAATTAAAACTAAGGTAAGCTTAACGACAAACTGAATGAATTCGGTGACAGTAGTGAAATTTAAGGCAATCAGAACCAACGATATTTACTATTGTAATAGAAATAGAAAGGAGATTAAAATCAGAAGCTCCTGTTATATGAACAGAACTTTGGAAACACAATAAATTTAAATCACAATGAGGTGGGTGCTCGGAGTAACAGAAAAAAAACAATAAAGATCACTTACCTTCTGCAGAATCAAAATCAGAATTTATATAAACGAAAAAATTAAATGGAAAGTGAAATTTACTCCAAAAACCATACCTTAATCATTACAAGGGCTTCAAACCCCCTAAACACCAGCATCATTTAACCGGGTTTAAATACCAAAATAAATTCATCAGAAATACTGACGTCAGAAAAACATAATCTGAAACTAATCCAATCGAGCACCACAGTACCATAGTTGGTTTCACCAATGGATGCCTGATTGTTACTGACATCATCTTTCAATCGGCCTCTAAAACTAACAATATGGGGGATTTTTTTTCAACTATATAGAGATTTGGAGCGAAAAACGTACCAACCTCAACATAACCAATAGGATTTTGTGAGAGACCCATTCATCTTCGGCGGATTTTTCGCTATATAGTTGAAAAAAAACTATCCATATGGGTGATATTTTTTCAACTATATAGAGATTCGGAGTAAAAAATGTACCAACTAAAATATAACCAACATGATTTTTTGAGAGATCCATTCAGCTCTGGCGGATTTTTCGCTATATAGTTGAAAAAATATCACCCAGCTATGGTATATCTATTTTTGTTTTGGGAATGAGCTCACCCTGGAGCTAAACATTGCTCATTGTATGGGATACAGAGAAAACGTAAATGATTGACGAATCCTTCGCTGTCTACTAAGCAAAGTATTGCCTTTTTTAAGCACATAATGAGTGGTGCAAATTATATCTATCTTTTACTTGAAGTAAGAGCAAGAATGACGAATGCGATTTCGCCGTCGACACGGTGCCGAGATGTTCTTGAACTTGAACATCATAACGCGGTGTGTCTCCGCTGGGGTTCCCATGCACTCAGGTTGGCAATCGTTTGTTCATGTTGTATGTAGTGGCATGTATTTGGATGCTGCAGTTTAAGCAGCCAATAAAAATTGCGTAATATACACTTGGTGCATCCCAAGGAATGAATGAAACCACAAAGTACCCATACAGGCAACCGATCCAGAAAAACAATGGCTGATGCTACCAGAATCGACGATTCCTCGTCAGAAAAATGAAAGAGAGGCGCGTACTGTGGTGAAAAATGTATCACAAAAATTCAGCCTAAAAGGAGCATAGAGAGGTATATGGCTAACCATTATAACGAATGCTATCCATCGTCCCAGATCGAACGATGGAGCGGAATCCTTCGGCGATAGATAAGACCTGGTGAAAGTGTAGCTCCCCTTCAAAGTAAGCCACTATCGGCAAATTCTACTTCGTGACACCGGAAAAATAGAATACGACTGATGAGAAATTTTATGTTTGCGTTTTTCTGAGTTCATTAGCATAACGCATATGAACACCTCTTCTCTTCAATCAACAGAGCTCGGAATAAAATAAATATCGCAAGCGCCTGGAGGTATTCAACCGACATTAGTGATACACAAATGACAACGAACTGAATAATATAGAACATGATAATTTTTTTTGAATGCCACCGCTGGGTTGGATTCTTGGTAATTGTATAGAAAGGTTTACCAAACTGTGGAAGTTGAAGCGAAATACATTCAGCTTAGAGGCACCTAACATACCAGTAAATGAATGATTGAAGATCACCAGCATATGGACACTTTCACCTTTGCTTAAAGTTCATTTTGCCTCTTTGATTACTTTTCTCAAACGGATAGTCTGAACAAAAAAAATGATAGGCCGGAAGTAAGCACTTTCCTAAACCATCAGTCTATCAATGGGGTAACGTATAGTACTTTTATTTTACTGACAGTGAAATATAGATAATAATAAAATGATTATGTAGTCTATGCATAGATTTCAACTATTCGCATTTCCTATACTCGGACGAATTGCATGGATGTAGGTCCAAAGGAAAACCATGCTTATTTCTCAACTAGGTACTTGGACCATTGATAGTTGTGCCAACGCCAAAATGAAGTATCAACTGTTTGGGAAATGGTCTACTTCGTTGATAGATGAACTACGCGCAAACACGGGTCACCAGGGGAAGGTATGTTACTCCCGGTTGTGGTGTACTTTTATCACTGCGATCATGCCAACAGGGGGGGTTGGGAAAAAATTAGTGTGGAGTCAATGCACACGAGGAACCCGATAGTCTACATCCCAGTAAAACCTGTGCCAGGGTGAACAAGTTATAGGCCCTCCCCCTTTTCCGGTTTATCCTTTTGATATCATCCTAATGCGATGCAACCAGTTTATACACACTCTTTTTTCCAGTAGAGTGAACTCGTTTCTTCGATTTCACAACCTAATAACCAGGGTTGCCTCCTAACCTCCGGGTTTTCCCGAAATTAGGATACACAATCTGAGTAGCAAAATTACTTGGCCTCCCTAATTATATTGGACCCATGCCGGTAAAAGCAAAAAAAAACAGGAAGGAAATCCTTTTTATGTGGTGAATTTTTTTATTTATACGACAGTGGTTAAAGGCAGAGTGAAATAAATACGGGTAAGTTACACTTGGTTCGAATAATCCACGGGAAAGGAAAAAAGCGTAAGCAACAGCAATCCTTACATAGTTCAGCCACAAACCAGCGCTTCAAAAAATAGGATAGTGGCGATGAGCCATGCCATTGGAGGATTTCTATTTTCTAAACCGCGGTGATAAATCTGTAGCGGGCCGAGATTTCCTTACACGTTGTTGTGTGATTCCCCCCATTCTTCGCGTGTTTGATTATACTGGCTTTCACAATGTACACTTTATCCTGTACATATTCAGTCCTTCAGTCCCCCGGCGAGCTTTTAGTACTGATTTACCCTCGTGGTGAGCTCAATTGTACTCACAGTGACATTTCCTTATAAGGACTTAAGGCTAGTCCAATCGCAATAGAAGCTAAACAACAATGACATTAGACGGACGATGCGAATTAATATTTCCAGCCCATCAACAAACCAATACGGATGGGCTAAAATGCCCAAAAGGATGGTGAATAGTCATTTGGAATCGTACTAGATGCTCTGATTTTCCGTTTCTGTGACCAAAACATTCCACATCACCATTATTAAAAATCTCAAGATAAATTACAAATGTATGTCTCCAAACGTTCATCGGCCACAGTATAAACGTTATTAAAAGGATACTGCAAGTGAAGAACGAAAGGCGTGTAACAGTCACCTTCCTCCTTATTTTTATGAGAAATTTCAACGTAGAGTACATTGTAAAATATACAGTGGTACGTTTCAACCAAAGCGGAACAGGAGGCGACGTTTTCAGCTGGTCTCGGCTGCCAGCCGAGAAATAGACACGTAACCTAATGATTGCAGGGGATAGTAAAGTATAATAGTAATCTGCCGTTTGCCTATTACAGTCAAGTGATATGTGACATTATACAGTTCCGTGTTTACTACCATAAAGGTATAGGTGCAGACTGATGGCAATGGGAGAGAGCAGAGGACACGCTTTGGCCAGTAGGCTTCATTTTTCGTGAAATTTCCATCGATTAAAGAAGATGGTCTTCATGATCTAGGGATTTGCTTTGATACGTACCCTACTCGCAGCTAACGTCGTGTTGTTTGCGTAGAGCAGCATGACTTTTATGATGTGAAATGGCTAAAGAAAAAGTAATATCGCAATATTGATGGTCCGGATCATGGTGAATTGATGAGTCCTTCACTCCAACACAGTCTAAATGGCAAATTTAACGAAGCTAGCCGTGATGTGAGGGTGGCAATGTCCACAGTGGAGTGCAAAAGGCATGTTCTAGTCCACTGTTGACCCTTGTAGCACGGTATCGAGGATTGCATCACAGAATATGGTGCGCTAACGTGGGCTATACGGTGATGGGCAAGGTTTTGTTTTGATTTTTATCGAATGGTGACGGCAGGAGAAAGGCTACATAAAACCATTGGGTAAGTGGTTATAACTCGGCAAGAGATGGCTCATTTGTGGTTTAGTGGTACTGTCGACTATTAGAAAAGATGCCCCGCGTCCACGCTAAGCTGCAGCAATGCATACTGACGGTAACCGGTGTTGTAAAAAATAATAATAATGTAACTGCGTACAATAGACCAACATTTTTTTTTAAAATATAGTATAGAATTCAGTGGACACTAACGTATCCCGGCCGCTTGTGTAATATTATACGTGGCGATAAAAGTATTCGGCCAGGAGTAACTTGGTATTGTATCGTATCCCATGCAGCTTGCACAGATATAGCTCATAAAAAAAGACTGATGCAACCGTTGGACTATAATTCGGTAGACTGAGAGTGGTGTTGGGAAAGGGGCCGATGAAGGGGGGAAAATGGGGGGGGGCAACGATTCCCATATTCTTTTTGCACACCCACACCCGCACCCTCACTCACACCCATGCGTATACACAAGCATGTACACAAAAACGTACACACTCATACCCAACCATATCAATACCGTGGTTGACAACGTTTCCGTTCTCCTTTTCCTTTCTGCACATGCCTTACTAGTTAAACTTACAGGTCATAACCACTTTCTGATTGGAAAGAAAAAAAAGAGGACACATTTTCCTGTGTCCCTTTGCCGAAGGTGGAGAAAACTGGCGTGCCTTACCATTGTTGTGGTAGAAAATCGACCTGTCAAAATTGTCCCACACGCTGGGGATTTTTTCGAAGTCAAACATATATATAAACCCATACGTTCGTCCGTCTTTTTTACTCCTCATCGACTTCTTACCACTTGTACATTTTCCTACAGATCTTCGACGGGCATTACCTATCTAGATTTCACTTTGCTCGCATTATTCGCACCCGTAGCAATTATATTTCGTCCGGTTATCTGAATAGACATATTGTTCGATAGTTTCCCTCGCTGCTTTGGTGCTCGTTTTCGTCATTCTAAGCGTTTACCTTCCCGATTAAACCTAACTCTCTTCTACCCAGTGCATTACCCAACGCAAAAATGTATACCAAGGTGACTGTTTCTCAAACCGCTCAGGTGAATCTGGCCAAACCTTTTGATCAGGTCGTTGTGCCGCCCAAATAAGTACGCTCAGTTTTTGGACCGTGATCGTATGGTGATAGAAACGTGTCGAAGTCTTTGATCGTCCGAATGATTGGTCGACGCCTTGTGTATGCCGGTATTCAGTATGCGCGAATGAGCTTCGTTATTTTAAGTGATCCAAGAATTATCGCGGGAAATACGATATACCGCACAGCGATGACTTTGAGCCTACGATTCAGGAACTCTTCACTCTGCCTACCGTAGAAAAAAAAATACCCCACTTGTTGTGAATCACGCTGCATTTTTTTCTTCCATCATCCCTTTCATTCCGTCACTGCATCAAGTTTTTTTCCCATCACTGCATTTATTCTATCATTTACTTTACAAACTGCATCTCATTTTTTATAGCCCACATTGCACCCCAAAAGCATTTTCACGCGTTTATCATCTGCATTTTGTCACGTTGACATCATTCCACTGTTTTTAAAATGCATTCTTGTCCTTTGGCCTAATAAAATTCATTGCATCTTAATCAAATATCTAACGTGATGAGTAACCTTGCGATATTTTCGAAAAAAAGGTACGTACTATCCTTATTTTAGACGAGACCCTGTGACTTGGATTCCGTTGTTTAGTTTAGTGGTCTAGAGTAGGTGACGCGTGATTTCTAAACGCCTATCCCAGCTTTTGGGGGGGGGGAAGGGGACAATCGCTGTATCCCCCTCCCCTACTTTTTGATGCAATGGAAAGCGAATTTGATTAACTGATAGCATTGTTGTAATCATTTCCTCTCCTACATATCCTCGTTCTGCATAAGATATTCTTTACCCTACTAGGTTCTATATTGTGACGTAACATCTTATTGATTGTTCTTATAAAGATGAGTGGTAGTATATCCGCGCTATAAACCCCAGGAAGAAGCTACCGCGCCTCTGTATTTCATATTTTCTTGGATTTTTATTTTTGATGCTCTAATTTTCATGCAGTGTCAATGTCCTTTAGTCAAACCTTTGTCCGGCCCCAACAGGTTAAGAAATTGATCATATCCTATCATCAGTTGAGCTCAGCCTATCCCGTGACTTGGGGTCAGTGGGTGGTTTCCACGACGTAGCATGGGATACTCTTTGGTGAGCAGAATAGCGGTCACCTATTTATGGCAGACTTCAGTGTGAACTCTGTATAGATGGCAACGGTATTTGTTTACATCATTTCGCTGGACTGCTACTGATGGTTTCTTTTTCCGTTTCGTTTCGTGGTAATACAGGGAACCCTGAGGGGCGCATATTTATTATTCTTATCTAATCACATGTTGCACAGCTGAGAGCAGAGAATGTATGGATTTCAAGTAGTTAAGATACCGTCCCCAGTTTAATGAACTTTGGTCTCACAGGCAGTTATTAGACGAACGCCACTGGGTACCTTGTGCTAATTGTAAGTTATGGCGATTTTCCACGTTGGCATAATAATACATATTCGACGGTCGCTGGGACCAACTCCGAAGTTTGTGAGGGTAATGTACTTCGCAGGTTATATTAACATTATACCTCGGTGTCTGTGGGGTGGACAGCAAAGGTCAGCCTACAGTTACCCTTTTTTCACCGTGCGAGTAAACCTTGTAACGTCCAACCAGGAAAGTGGGTTAAATGAAAAGGACGAAAATGTGTGAAACAGATTGGTTTACAAAATAGAGAGCCGGATAGTATAGGCTAATAAGCAAGTCATGCGTAATTATCATTAGCTTACAACAGCTTTCCCTTTGTCATTCGTGCTTCCTTTTTACTAAACGTTAGAGTCTCGAAAATCCAATAATTAAGGATTAAATTGCCTGGCTGATACTTTGCTTTGGAAGAGATGGTTAAAGAAGACTGACACAACCGTGATAGGAACCACTTTACATCATATTAGCATCCACATAATCTCTTGTAGGGTTCGTAAATGTTTATTGAAAAATATGGCATTCTAGTCTGCCAAGATCTTTTCATGACCTATCAAACATCCACAATCAGAAAAACCAATATAAGCTAAAAGGGGAAGCAAGTGTTTCCTTATAGTCATGGGTTTTTCGGGGAAGATGACAACGAAATAGTCCCCTTTTTTTTAAAAAAATAAACAGTGATAAATTTAAGCAACTACATCACGAATGGGGCCGCCTTTGGGTATATGGGCGCTATTCGTCACCCGGAAAACCTTCTGGCGTTCTTGGGCGTTTTTTTGGAGTCGGTGAAGCTGTTCGAGGGTGCTGATATTGATCTTGTGGTACAGATTATTCTGGACTGGTTGCTGCGACCGGGTAGGGCTCACGGGCAATGACGCCAGTAAGTGCGAGGTAAGCGAAGGCTGAACAGGCTGCTGGGAACACGCACTGAGGAGGAAACGCGATACATATTCATAGCGGGAAAAGGGGTTTTTAAACGACCCGTCAGCTTTGAGATAGCCGTTAGTGAGGTAGTAATGGCGCAGATACTCACGGTTAGTAGCGGCCAACTGGACGGGCATCTTAATGAACGTGTCCTCAAAGTTGGATACATCCTCATCGTGGGCGATGGGTGGTACAAAGGGAGCGGATACCTTGCGTTGGGCAAACGCTTCCCACGAAATATCGGCGAAAAAGGGGTGGGCCTTCAGCTGAGCAATGCCGTGTTCCCCGTTACCCAGCCGGTGGCGAGGATCTTTGGTTAAAAGTCCCATCACTAAGCTACGAAATTCGGGGCTGATATTTCCTGGGAACTGCAAGCGATCAAATAGCACTCGTTGGTACATGGTACTGTGGTTCTCTGCCCAAAAGGGAGTCGTACCTGTAACCATTTCGTACATGCAGGTACCCAAACTCCAAAAGTCGATGCCCCGGTCGTAGGCTTTCCCACGCAACATTTCGGGGGCCAGATACTCGGCCGTCCCGCAGAATGTGGTAGTACGTTGCCGGGATTTACAATCGGTGGTGAGGGTAAACTTTTTAGAAAGACCAAAATCGGTCAACAGGATGTGACCCTGACGGTCGAGTAGCATATTTTCCGGTTTCAGGTCACGGTAGATGATACCCATATCATGGAGTTTCTCCAAACCCAGAATAATTTCAGCTGCGTAAAACCGGACCCGATTTTCCGAAAAGCGGAAATAGCGTGCCAACTGGGTAGCAATGTCACCTCCAGGTAGATAGTCGAGTACCAAGAAAAGTTGGCCCTCGTTTTGGAAAGAGCAGCGTAGTTTCATTAGGTAAGGGTGGTTGGAGTTGGTGATTTCGGTCAGGATGTCCCGTTCGCTGAGGATATGTCCAATTTCGTTTTGACGCAGCACTTTTTCCTTGCTGATAGATTTGATGGCCACTATCTCGTCGGTAGTTTTGTCACGCGCCAAAAATACCTTTCCCATGCACCCACGCCCGATGACCTTGATCAAGTCGAAATTCTCCAGGCTGGCCGTCGTAGTGGTGGATGATACCTCAGTATAAGGTTTCGGGTGGTCACTACCCACCGGTTTCGAGACAGCCTGGCTGTCGATGGCCAATTTTACTAAACCAGATTCGGCACTGGGGATGTATCTAATGGACTGGTTGTATTGTTGGACTTCAACGGACAAGATCGGTTTCTTGTTAGTGGAATCCTTTAAACCAGTAGTGACCTTGTCGAGTTTGGAAAACAGTGAAGAGTTCGGCTGACCGACAAAAGGCTTGGGAGACATAAAATCAAATAGCTCAGGCGTACAGCGCAAGAATGGTTCGGCCAGGATTCGACGAATGTATTTTTCAACCTTTTCTGCGTTACTCTTGAGGAAAAACAAATTCTTGGAGAGGGGATTGCGTTCATTGTTGGACAAGATAGGCAAGGTCAACTTGTTGAGTGGTTGGTATTGGCGGAGTTTGTAATTCAACCACTGAAAGTCCGTCCAAGCACGAGTAAATGAAAAGCCCTGGGTAGAATCGTACACTTCGATGTGAAATGACAAATGGTGGGATTTGGGTTTAACATTGGAGAACAACTCGGCCACGGAGATTTGTACGTAATCCCAGTCGAATGAGATTAAAATAAAGGGACTGGTGAGTTGAATAATTTGGCGGGAGGCCAGGGCTGAATCCTTGGTGGTTTGACGTTCCAGGCAGACGGCATCGTGTAATTTGGCGGGACGCATTGTGGTAATAGTGGAAAAGTGAAGGCAAGGTGAAAAAAAGATGAATATTCAAGCCAACATAGGCAAGTATCCGATCCCAAAAAGCATACAGAAGAATTTCACAGTGGCTAGAGGATGACCAGGTGAGACAGAACACAATGTCAGTATACGTAGATGGCTTGTTTTGAATAACGTGGGTGAATGGAAATAATAGGGCACAGAACGAAAACCCGGGTCTAATGTGGTAAATGTCAAGTGAAATGCGAAAAATTGCCGATTTAAGAAATGGTACACGTTGTGTTTTGGCTAAAAAGTAATGAGAATGATGCTCCTAACCTATTGCAAAATCTTGGGGTGTATAGAAATGGTTTTTAGACATGCGAAAAAAAAGAAAAATGTTGCTACGACCTATAGTAGTCGATATAGGGGAAGAGGTTGGTTGTTTATATAGCAACCGTTCCAAAGATGATGAGGGTGGTGGCTTCGGAAAATGTTTCTCTGAGAAGGAGTACCAAGGTAACTTGAATAATCCGGCTGTGCAGGGGTGGGAGAGAGTTGGCCCAACCGAGTGCTTGGAAATGGCAATACAAGGCTACGGGCACCGATGGGCCCCCTATCGTAGCCGGGCGAGTCATAGCACCTCACCGGGTGATATTCGGCAAAAAGAACATGTACTTCTTTAATGGTACCATGACCCAGCACGGGTCACTCTTGTATCTAAATTGGGCCACTAAAAGTAGTACCCAGAGGGTACCCGGACCCGATTCGCTGATTACTAAGTTGGACAATTTAATAACAGGGCCGCTGGGTTTCCATAAATGAATCCTCCGATCCGAATATCTTTACGGCGGCCAAAAATAGTTGGCTCGCGTTAGCTGGGCTTTGACACAAATGTTGCGTCTGCTCTGGTTATTGTAGAATGTGGGATCTCAAAAGGACGGCTAGGATTGGGTGCGCTATGACAGCAGCTTCCAATCCATTATTTTTAATTTGAAAATATTGACCATGGCTAAATTCGCATATATGAAAAGGTGCAAAAGGATGAACCCCCCCCCCCCATGATGTTGCTTGCCAACTTTCGTTCCCCTTTGTATTTCGCTCATCGTATAGGCAGAGGATGTTGTACCCTATCGGCACTACTCACCAGCCTGATTACTCAAAAAAATGATACTCTCTTGTCCACCGTATATTACGGTTATACATAGGTGCCTGTGGAAAAAAGTCTAATATGTTGAACGGAAAAACAAAGTAACGTATAACTATCTGAAGAAAAAGTGGGCGGGAGGCTGGTTGTCCATAGTAGTACGGTTCATCACAGAAACACTGGCTAGATAAAGGGCACTCAC
This sequence comes from Dispira simplex, assembly GCA_027478255.1. NCBI lineage: Eukaryota > Fungi > Kickxellomycota > Dimargaritomycetes > Dimargaritales > Dimargaritaceae > Dispira > Dispira simplex. Next base: position 415 of record JAOPJG010001056.1, on the reverse strand, counting down.
CACTGGTATCAAAAAGGAGTATTCTCAAAGGGCTTTTCTACCATTAAGGGAGAACATTGAACTTCACAACTTGACCATACCCAATGGCGGTTTACAACGAATATTCGTAGTGAATTTCACTGCATTCTCAACCTGTTAAGCTCTCTCTGTTTGTGACCAACGGTTGATTTATCCCCCGGAGAAAATGTAAAATTCCTGCTCAAAACTAGCAATCTCGTCAAATTTCACCTTTGCCGTTATTCGCAGCATCCCATAGAATGCCACCAGTGGATGTCATATTCTTCATCGCCGTATTACCGGAGCCTCGGGGAATAGCGCACAGCACCACTATAGTAACCATATGGGTGACTTTTTTTCGACTCTATAGCGTTTTGGATGAAATAAAATTCCAGAAAAAATCACGTGATTTAGACGG
>JAOPJG010001055.1:0-13361 GCA_027478255.1 Dispira simplex | reverse complement strand
TGCCCATATGGTCTCACGATATCCAACGGCTGATGCAGCCTCCCACCAGGTAAGTCGCAAAAGGTCCCACCATATATATTTTTTTACCTTTACCTTTACCTTTACCTTTGCTTTTGCTTTTGCTTTTTTTTAAGCATCCATTCTTACCTGCGCCACCCCTCCCTAAAACCCCCTCTCTCCATGACAAAGAAAACGATTTCCTAAAACAACTCCCCCAGTAGTGTTACAAGTGCTACGTATGAGTAGCTACAGCCACCATCTGCCGCTACTGAGAATTCTCGTTGGTGGAAGAGGGAGGTCGACCCCTTGTTTTCTCTTGTCATATTCCGCCAGGCACATTCTGTACAAGAATAGTAATATTGGTCCAGTGATCCTGTAACAGCTGGGCCGAACCTTTAACGGGCATAATTTGATGAAAGCGACTGCAGGTGTGAAAGAGGATTAGTGCCTATTTTTTATTCAGGTGGCTATGCTTGTGGAGTCCTTCCGGATTCACATCTAAAATGTCAACAAGGAAGATACAAAGAAAGGGACAAGTCGAAGTATTTCCCGCTTTCCCTATGGCCGATGGACAAGTGAGACGTCAGCGTGTAGGCGAAGAATGTAGAAGGCGGGGTATCATATCTGGACTAAAGGGCTGCGGTTGGAAGATATCAGTCTGACTTTTGTTTGCTATAAAAAGTAGAGCCAAAGGTGTAATCTCATTACCATAAGAGAAAATGCTTTCAGTGGAGTAAACCATCTCCAGCGCCTACTTTGGCTGTAATTTTCTGCCCTGACGATTATCCCTTTGCTTTTTTTTTCCATTGGTTGGAAAATGAATCTTTGCCCTATTTTGTCAGTGCTATATTTATTAAGACTATTTGAACCAACACTGCCTCTTCTCTAACCATTTTTCGTCACATATTGTTTATTTTGGCATTTATTGCTTCCCTATTGGTGGGGAATTCCTGCTTTTCACTGGTGAAAAGTCCGCGTAACCATGTTACTCCTGAACCATTCTTTGCCTTTACCGAGAACTCGGTGGAGTGTTGCATCGTGGCGTCGGCCACCGCATTTGACCAGGGGTTCGCGGTACCTAAAAAAGCTCGTTTTCCACACCTGCCTGGGAAGCCTTACATGCTGACCCGCGACATTTATTATGTAATGCAGGTGCAAACCGATGATGAAGATGGTAAGTTTATTCGGAACTGATAATATTGTGCGATTATGATGGGTAACTACTACTAGTCCACCTTCTACCATTTCCATAGTTTCCATTACTTTGTTCTTGGTAGTGGTTTTAGTATACTTTTCCATTTAAAGAGTAAGCAACAACTCTCTCTCTCTTCCGCCCTTCCTATCGCTTTCGACTGTTCGTTTCATGAATGAGTGGTGAACGCAACTGTGTCAGTGAATCACAATATTCCCACGCCTTGCCGACACTGGAGTTCAGGCGGTAATTCTGTCCATCTCGTAATAGTGTGCATGTTTGAAGAAGGGCGGCGGCAGAGTTTCTGTACACAAGGGCTGTTACTATACTTGCATGTGGGCGATACCTTTCCTGCGAGATGTACAATTCCCTCTATTCCTCTTCCTATTTTGCATTGCTACGTTTTGGCTACCGTTCATGACCTTTGCCAGTGATCCATAACATATGTAAAATGGAATCATAAGTAAAGAAACGGTGAATTCTAGCTGGTTGCTTACACATTGTTCTTTACAAAAAATACTGTGGAATTCCTCTGCCTTCGTTGTCAGTGCCATAGGATCACCCTGCGATGGTACTATATTGTATAAAATCGTCCAGTCCCCCAGTCACAAATTTTACAATGTATGTTCGCTAACAACGACAATCCATGCAATGTGTGTTACTTTATCCGATTTACCGTTTTGTATACTGTACTTGTTCAGACTATGACAATCGTCCACTCTTGGAAATGTCCGAAAATATGGCCAACGCGGAAATTCCCATTATGTACATTTCCACCTTCCAAACCGACTTTCTTTTGGTAAGTAAATCACGCCTTTCCTTCATTGTCAAAGAATACTGGTTGGTTATCCCCATGGCATTTTAGTGTGTTGGAATTCCCCTAAAATGACCAGTCCATTCTCCAGTCCCTCTGTGTCAATATGAGGATTATAATGTCTCACAGCGGAATACTAATAGATTCGGCATGTGTCACTTCTTTTTTTTCACGAATTTTTGTAACTTACGTCTACGTATCGTCGTCGTCTTACTTTTCGACCTTGTGACGGACGAAATGGAATGTACTCCTTTCGATCCTATTCTGATTCACTAGCTTAAGCAGCGTGATCTAAATAAGGCTTACCAAATTTGGACCGAGCTAAAGTACACCGTATATGGATTGGACATCCTGGCCCCTTGGGATGATCCCGACCCCCCGCCAATGTACCCACGAAACCACGCCAACCCCGAACTAGTTCCTAGAGAGGATATGAATCACCCTGATAACCGCGACGCCATACTGACGGCCGATGTCCATCCGGAAACCTCCCAGCAAGACAAGGCCCTACCCAACACAGCGAGTCCTGCCGATAACTCCTCGGTGTTGGGTGATGAGGTCCAGCCTGATGGGTCAAGCCCATCTTCATCGATGCTTGACGTAATTGAACACCATGTCCGTCAGCTAGATTTTACCTACCAGCGACGCAACGAATGGCTGCAAACTTTAATCTTTGCCCTTTTCTATCCTGATTTGGTCGGTATGGCTCCCGGCATGCAGCGTTTCGTTTCCTATGTGGCAGCCGATGACGAAGTGTCTTTAACCGCCAATCCGTCTCTCCTGAAACCCTTTGGACGCGATCATGTCAACAGTTCCATGGAGTCCAACCTTTACCAACTCTTTGAAATCCACTATCGCAATACTCTCCGACGAGTGGGGTTGGTGTTCGACTTGGCGGAACGGATAGACCAACGCAATTTAGAGTTAATGTATATTACTACCTACCACACGGCCTGTCTGATGGTCAAGGACCAGTGTGGCGACATTGCACGTGAAATTGTGGGTTCATACGCCCTACTTCCGGATAATATCGACGACGAGAATTCGGATGAGTACGAAGCAGTTAGTGAGTAGCGTGCATAATCACTTTCCGTGGCTATTCGTCGGTGCTTGAACTTCTTTTGCATTCTCCGATATTATGTTAGCATAGTGCAACTCTGAATATCTGAGTTATTGATGACCCATATCCTCACATCCCCCTCCCCAATGTTTTATAATTGAAGTACGGTCTTCCAAAGTTCATTACAAATTGTTTTATTTTATTAAATACATTGGCGAGTTTCACCAAAAGTAATTTGTCTTAAGATATTATGCCGGTGTTTGCTCTGGTTCTTTTGGGTGAATACTGTTGTCTGTCATTAGTGTTCGCTGGCGGAGGCCTGATCCTAATGAACGCTATTAGAAAGAGAAAATCATAGCACGTGATTCTTGCGAATTGCTACAGGATGGTGTCATGTTTTTGTTGACATTTTGGTTACAAAGGGATAAAGGTGCCAACCAGTTTACTCTGCTTCTACTTTTGTGTATTCTTTTGTTAGTATTTACTTGCCGTATTTATTCGGAAGTGTCCGTTTATTGTAGAAATCTATCATTATACTTTCTGTTCTAGTTGCTATTTCCGTCGGTGCTTCTCAAAAAGGATTGGTGCGGTTCATTTTTTTTCTCTCTCCTTTTATTTTTACTCTCCAACTACTGCGCCCGGTCGGCCTAAGCAAGCGATTGCCCTAGGTGGCCAATCCCCTTTGAACATAAATATTAGGGTAGTTTTTCCCTTTTATTCTTTCCAATTGCCGACCAAGGTTGAATATTTTATACTTTATTTACCATGCGGGTGGAGGAAGTGATTATCGATGGGTTTAAGTCCTACGCCGCCCGTACCCACATTACGGGGTGGGATCCCGAATTTAACTCCATTACGGGTTTAAACGGATCTGGCAAGTCGAATATCCTGGACGCTATTTGTTTCGTCTTGGGTATCAAGAACCTTTCCCATGTGCGTGCGGGTAACTTGCAAGATTTGGTTTACAAACGTGGACAGGCCGGTATTACCAAGGCTTCGGCAACGATTGTATTTAATAACCAAGACCGCGAAAAGAGTCCGTTGGGATATGAAGACTCGAAGCAGATTTCAGTAACTCGACAGGTAAGCTTATATGAAGAAACACACTGACTTGGTGTGAACGTCGGTGTGGGAGCTAAGTCTGGGTAATACCTTATTGGGTTCCAATTAGGGTTTGGGAGATTAGATTATTCAGGTTCATTGCTTCATTCTATGGTTTGTTGGGCCGGGGAATGTAAAGTAGAGAAGTCAAAGGTATACTGCATTCTACATTTGTTTCATTCACCTATCACTCTATATGTACATTAATACAACTAGCCTCTTACGTTCCTTTTTTGAAACAAAATTTACATTGGATGGCCGTTGTAACTTATAGATTCTTATCGGCGGGAAAAACAAGTACATGATCAATGGTCATAACGCCCAAGAGCAAACCGTAGCCAATCTCTTCCAGTCGGTTCAACTCAACATCAATAACCCTCACTTTCTCATTATGCAGGGTAAAATTACCAAGGTACTCAATATGAAAGCCCCAGAAATACTCGCAATGATTGAAGAGGCCGCAGGTACCCGGATGTTCGAAGAGCGGAAAGGCAAGGCCTACAAAACCATGGCCAAGAAAGAAAAGAAAGTAGAGCAAATCACTTCCATTTTGGCGGAAGAAATTACCCCCAAGTTGGACAAGTTACGCAGCGAGAAACGGGTATTTTTGGAGTACCAAAAGTTGGAAATCGAAGTCGACCGATTGACCCGTGTGGTGGTGGCCTATGATTATACACGTAACCAGGAAAAGCTCAACCAGTCGGACCAGGACCAAGAGTTACAATTGGAACGGCGAGCGACGATAGAGACCAAGCTGGAAACGCTCAAGTGCGAAATACAAAATATTCACCAGGATATCCAACGTATCGAAGAGAGTAAAGCGGAAATCACCGGCGAGGGTCAGTTTCACGAATTGCAGCAAGCGGTGGACCAATATGCCAAGGAACTCATCCGGAGCAAGACCCAATGTGAACACAAGCGGACCAGCGTCCAGGAGGAGAAGCAGACTCGTCACAATTTAGTGACTTCACTGGCGGAAACGGAAGCCGCATTGGAAGACAAACACGCGCAACTGACGGATCTCAATACCAAATTTGAAACGATCAAGGCCGAGTACGACCAGCGGTGTCAAGAAGTACGGCAGACCGAGGAACTAATCCAAACGTTGACGACGGGAGTAGCCGCCGAAGAAGGTCACGAGAGTGGGTATATGGAGCAATTGCAACACGCCAAAAATACCGCCGTACAGGCTGCTACGGTGATGGAACAGGCCCGGGGTAAGATTAAACATCTCACCAAACAGATCAAGGAGTTGGAACCCGAAGCCCGTAAAGCCGCCAAGGAAAACCAAGCCTTGTTGATCCGTCTGGAGAAGGAACGGGTCCAGCACCAAAAATTACAGGATCAACTGACGGCGTTACAGTGGGATCCCGCAACCGAACAGCAATTGCGCCAGCGCGAAGCAGAGATACGTCGTACTTTGGTGGGTCTGGGAGAAGAACGGGACCAACTGGGTTCCCAACTGGCCTCCCTTGATTTTGTCTATGCGGATCCAACCCGCGGGTTCGACCGTTCTACCGTCAAGGGGTTGGTGGCCAACCTCATTACACTAGATTCGGCCCATTACCAGGCGTCAACAGCGTTAGAAATTTGTGCAGGTGGTCGTTTGTACAACGTGGTAGTGGATAACGAAGCAGTGGGTACGCAGTTGCTCAAACACGGTAAACTCCGCCGTCGTGTTACCATTTTACCGCTGAACCAGATCCAGGCCTTCCGGGTTTCGGCGGAGCGAGTAGCCCATGCCAAACGGATTGCCCCCGGTGACGTTCACCTTGCTCTGGAACTTGTCGGATATGAGGACGAGTTGGAACCCGTTATGCAGTACGTGTTTGGAGGTACCCTGGTATGCAAGGATCCCTCAGTGGCGGAAGCTGTGGCGTTTAACCGGGACGTACGTGTTAAGGCGGTTACCTGGGAAGGTGATGTGTACGATCCGGCGGGTACGATGCAGGGCGGATCCAAACCAAAGTCATCGGGGTTGCTGGTAAAACTACAACGGTTACACCAACTGCAGCGGGAGATCGCTTCCCATCAGTCTATGTTGGATGCCGTGACTCGAGAATTGGCCGGTTTGCAAACCACTCTACGTCGGTACAATGATCTTAACAAGGCGAGTGACCTCAAACGTCACGAAATTGGGTTGTTGGAAGACCGTATCGCCAAGACCACTCACGCCCAGCTACTACGCCAGTTGGAAGAAGCGCGTACAGAACAGGAAAGTATGCACCAGCAGATTACCGAGGCAGAAACCACCAAAGAACAGGCCGAGGAAAAACGCCGTCATATCGAGAAGGAAATGGCGGAGTTTAAAAAGGACAAGACCTCCAAATTACGGCAAATGAAGAACAAGCTCACTGCCGCCAAAGGTCAATTAACCCAAACGTCACAAAGTGTCAAAGCCATGCAACGCGACGTGCAAACTTTAACGTTGGAAACGGAGCAACTGCAGTCAGACGTAGCTTCACTTAAGGAGCAAATCACTACGGTGGCGGCCAATTTGACTAATTCGATAGCCGAGGAAGAAGCGTTGCAAGCGTCCATGCAGAAACTCCAGGCCGATTTAGGTGAAGCCCAGGAAGCCTTGCGCAAGGAAAAACAAATGCTTCGGGCATTTGATGAAGAAATTCAAGAATTGGATGCCTTGGTGAAAACCAAAGCAGCGCAACAAACAGATGTGCAAATGGAATTACAGAAATTGGTGCACGGTCTCGAGCGTTACGAACGGGAACGGGAACAAGCTCATCGCGCTATCACCAAATTGGAAGCCATGTACGACTGGATCGCCGATTCCAAACATCACTTTGGACAACCAGGTACAGCTTTCGATTTCGTGGCGCAGGATCCGCACACTACCAAGAAACAATTACATCAGCTGCAGGAGCAGTATTCGAGGTTACGACGTACGACCAATACGTCGGTGATGACCAATATTGAAAATGTGGAAAAACGCGAGGCGTCTTTGAAAACCATGTTGAGCACCGTGCTCAAGGACAAACGGAAAATTGAGGAAACTATCCAGTCTTTGGAAAAGTACAAGCGGGACGCTTTGGAGAAAACTTGGCGGGTGGTCAACCAAGATTTTGGGTCCATTTTTGGAGAGTTGTTAGCCGGTTGTTCGGCCAAATTGGAACCACCCGAGGGGCAAACCTTGTTGGACGGGTTGGAAGTCAAGGTGTGCCTCGGAGGAGTTTGGAAACAAAGTTTAACCGAACTAAGTGGTGGCCAACGGTCTTTGGTGGCTCTCTCCCTAATTTTATCACTATTGCAGTTTAAACCGGCGCCCATGTACATCCTAGACGAGATTGACTCGGCGTTGGATTTAAGCCATACCCAAAATATCGGTAACTTGTTCCGTACCCGGTTCAAGGGTTCCCAGTTTATCGTGGTGTCGTTGAAAGAAGGTATGTTTAATAACGCCAACGTGTTGTTCAGAGCTAAATTCCGCGATGGGGTGTCCATGGTGGAACGCATTACCCAGCGGCAACGCAAACCTACTCCACCTAATACCACCACTAATCAAGGTAACCGTTCCCAAATGAACACCAGTATCCAAAATCGACGGACGGGACAGCATATGGTGGATCAATCACCCACACCGGTGGCTCGTACTTAGACTTGTCATGGTGGTAAAGTCACTGCTGCTTAGTAGGTAGACGATGGTGTTGAATCAACTGATAGTCTGGTATAATTTCAGTTTTATTTAATATCTGTAGTGGTCTTGTCTAATTGTAGATTGACACGAGTTCGAGCGATGTGGATCATGACGGTACAGGTCGTCGGAGTTTCTATCAAATGATTTATTTTATTATGGAAGTGATTGCTAAAGTCTTGTATACTGGAATTTTTCAAAACGAATTTACGTTGCAGTGAAAGAAAAGTTTGTGTTGCGATGAAAGCACGGTTTGCACTACCATGTAAAAGTGATTTGCGTTGGTGGGTGGAGAGCATGCATATCAAGGGAAAAAAACAGCAGAAGCACAGAATGATGCGTATTAGTAGTTAGCAATAGAATATCCAGACAACAATCAATACATGACATACCCGACAAATACCAGTGTTTTTATCTGGTGGCACATACAGCCAGATACTGCTCACCTTACAATTCCCCCTTGCAGAATCATCTAAAGAGTGACCCTGCCCTCGGAATTGAACCATCTTGATGTCCTCATTACATCTCCTCGGAATTGTCCAGGTGAGTCTCTAGACGAGTGCCACCAGAGGTAACAAAGGAACTAACTGCCGTAATCTGTGTGATTCCCTCGTACAAACAACTACTTATCTCTCATATGTCCACCAGCGCAAACGGCTCTGGTGGGGCTCCACAAACTGTGTTCTCACTGCAACCCAGCCATGCCGGTTACCCTCACACATACCTAATATCATTGATTACACACGAATTATCTTTCATTACCCGTAAATTCTTTTGTGCATTATACTCTATTGTAACATTACCAAGAATTTCAAATAATTTATCAGAGCGAAAGGGAAGTTAGAGTGGCCATAGGCGGAATGAGTCAGGTAAGACATAACCCAGGAGCTAAAACATCATCAAGAAAAGAAAAAAAGAAAACGTGCAAGACCCAACTAGATTTACATAAACATCACTAGGAAATTCATTACAACTAGTACTCTCCACAGTCCCCTGTCAAGAAAAACAAAGGGAAAAGCTGGAGTCAACACCAATCTTGGCTATCAAATACCAAAAAAAATAATTGTAATTGACCACTTAAATATTCTATTATGTTAGAAAGTGTGTGTAGCAGGCACTCAAACCCACCAACGCGAGTGGAGTGACCCATCACCACGTCTGTATTTTTTACTGGGGAACCAACAAGTAAGTCCCGTATAATATCCAACTAATAACGAACAAAAACACGACGATGATACCGTTCAGATAGCGGTACCTGGGAAAAGATAAGTTTTCAGCGGCGGTGGTCTGTATAGCTGCTTTTCGAGGTTTACGGGCTTTCATCAATTCCTTTCGACGATAGAGATTGGCATTTTGGATGCCCTGCTCCATCCGGTAATCCCCAGTGACAAACGCTGTCGCTGTAACCAGAGAAACACAGCTTAATACCAGCATCATCACCATGACTTGGTCGTATGAGTCATTGTCATTGTCCTGTAAACGACCGATTAACGCATCCACGATAACAACACCAAAGTTGAGACCGCATTTGATCAAACCAATTCCAGTGCCCACCATGTTCAAGAGCAAATATAACGCTACGGCCGAAGTCAAGGCCACTGGACCCAGTGTTAAAGAAACTGAATACAAGGTAAGTGACACTATGGGACTGATCATCGTCCATCCCAACAACGCCACTGAAATAAGTAAAAGTACGGCTGAGACCACCACCATGTGGCCTCGTTGTCCGTAACGATCGATATAAAGGGCGATCACTGGGGAAACAACCGGAACAGCCATGGAGACACTGGACTTCCAAGTGGCCATGACCCGGTTTTCGTGCCAGCGTTTTTCCACATATTCAGTAGCGATATTCAAAATCGTGGTCCATACTGCCCTCAATACAAATTTGTTTAGAGGGAGTAACCAGTAAATGTCGGGAAAGTAAACCATGTAATACAGTTGGCGCCAGGTAACTTTTTTCTTTTTGGCCTTTTCTGGATCCCGACTGGCGAAAACACTATGCTTGGGAGGCTCGGTCGAAGTCACCGTGCCCTCATTATGGACCTCCTCGGTTAATTGCTCTACACACTGCTTGCGTCGGTTTAACTTCCACATCATCAAGGCGTACAGGGCTACCATCAACAGCGAAAATAGGGAAATTCCCTCTCCTACCCAAATTGAATTTCCATAAAAGTTTGTCCGCTCGACCACCTCCATCACTGTAGCGGAGGCTAACCATCCAAACAATTTCGACACAGCAATGTGCAACGCAATAGTAAAGACCAACCCTTTACCACAAAACCAGTGAGACAATAGGGTCTCTTGGGTGGTCACAATGGTGGACGACCCGAATGCAAAAATTAACCGGCCTGCTACCAATAAACCGAACGTACGGGTGTAAGTACCGATAATAGTGATCAAGTTACCCAACACAACGCAGAAGCAAGATCCAAACGCACCCCAGCCCGGTCCAAACATGTCCATAAAGACTCCTGCTAAAAAAGGAAGGATGGTGTTTACCAGACTGACTGTCCCGTTGAGAATACCGTACTGAGTATTATTGATGCCGAGTTCCGCTTTGAAGGTGCTTTTCAGTGAGCTGAGAGAGTTGCTCACATAGTGGGAACCGGCCGAAAGCATAAGGGTGGAAAAAAAGGGCTACCATTTTGTAGCGCCATTCCAGATCATTGAACCAGCCCCGTTCCTTTTTGGTAGAGTCGGAAAGGGGTTCTTCATGTCCAAGAATGGTCTAGCCGGGCTTTTCCACGGTGGGGTCGGTTGGGGGAAACGTATAGGTTCCCTTTTCTTGAGCCATTGTAACGATTTAGGAAGTTAGGATGGGGTAGGTAGACGTACCACTTGGTTAGGAACTGGAAGTCTCCACGGAGATACCCTTAATTGGGAGGAAAAATAATGTCTCCTTGAGTTTGTAGAAGTGGCGCTGGGCGAAAGATATTATTTATTTCTTTTTTTTTTGGTCATCAGGATTCAGGTTCAAGGGTCGGCTAGACAGAGCTGAGTGAATACTATGGAAACATGGACTTCGTGAATGGCCGCCATGAATATAATGCCTCCCAGAGAAAAAAAACATAGGGGTGGATAGTTTATCTTCGCACAGATCAAAGTAGGCACCTAAATAACTAAACTTGGTGGGAGCCACCTGGAGCCCAAAAATGACTGAACGGGAATATTAAGGTACCCCTAAGTACATGTGTGCACATCAGAAAAGATTAACATCCTAGGAAAGTCCAGTATCTAACCAATAAGCCGAACCACAGGGAAATTAGACACATAAGAATATGACAAAATGTACTCTACTTACCTATAGAATGTAAGCGGGGATATTGTCTTTCTCGATTATTGAAAACAGCACAGCTGAATGGTGCAGGAGAGTACTAAGGGAGAAAACAGGCCGCGCAATTTAAATTAAAACAAGGGATAGTAAATATTATGACAATGATAGTGCTATAAATGAGCAAAGTGTGTTTCAAATGGTGTGTGTGCTAATGCGATGACTAACTTGACCTGGAAATGACGTCAGTTAGGATTAAGCCGAGTCACCACCAATACAGGTCAAATATTGTCCACAATAAGGAAAGAGGCACGTAGGTGGCAACATGAGAGTTCAGGTGTAACGCAGTGGTTGGGGTGAGGAGAGGTGCCTTTTTTATATGGCCCTAATGAGCCACTCTTTCCAGATATTATCCTCATTCGTTCAACACATACTCACCCTCTCGCTTTATGTTGCAATGGTGGAGAGTGGAGTGAAGTTGCTATTCAGCTTTTTTCTCGTACTACTGATGCCGTGTGTTTGGCTTGCCCGTGGTAAAGGTAATAAAAAATTACAGCCAACCACCAAAAGGGCAAACTACCCCCATCCTCAAGGCGATTGACGGACATGGTGGAAAACGAATTATAGGTGAGAATGGGAAAAAATGCAACAAGGCCATAGCATGGCCACGGAACTTATGCAACCCATTCACTGGTACCACTGATAAAGGGGGGAGGGAATGTCTACAGAGGAAGGGCACCCGTTGAAAAATGATGGAGTAATAAAAAGAAAGTGAGTGGTGGCTAACTTTGCAAGTGAAGGTAAATCAAATATACTGTTGAAGAACTTGCGGTGCACTGAAAGAAATAAAAGTATCGCAGTTGGGCCTTATTCTTTGGATAGGTGTCCTATCCAGTAGAGAAGCGAGAAATGAGCTATTGTCACAAGCAAAGCGGCAATAAACATATTATACCAACGACAGATAGTAACTGAAGGTTTTGTACACATAGGACTACTACACTACTTGCGCGAACTGGCGGTTATGTCAACGGCACTTGATATCTTAAATTGTGCTTCACTATAATACATTACAGGGGGTTCGTCCACCCTGGTTAATCACAGTCTTTGACCGATAAATGCCACTAACGAGAGTGTGTCATTTTCTTCTATGGTTGGCAGTGGTAGTTCAATTTTAAGAAAATGTGTTCGCTCTTCATTATAGCGTGAGAACGGTACGGAGAATCCACTATCCTCAAAGCTCCCTACCGTTTCCCGTCCCTCTCTTTGGGAAAAAAGGCCCAGATTATCAGATGTGTCGGTGACACTTGATATCTTGAATGGTGCTCTACTGTAGCATTCACTGTAGTGCAGTATAGTGATCGTCCACTATGTTCAATCACAGTCCCTGATCGATAAATGCCGTAAACAAGGGTGTGACATTTTCTGCTTTGGTTGGCAGTGGCAGCTAAATTTTAAGAAAATGTGTTCGCTCTTCGTTATAACGTGAGAACGGTGCCGAAAATCCACTACCTTCACCACCTCCTATTGTTACCCACCTCTCTCTTTGAGAAAAATGGCCCAGATTATCCGATGGACACCATTGGTTATGGACGTTCCCACCGCCCTCGGTAATTCATTTTGTTTATCTCGTAAGCGACTCATTCCCACTTCCTCACTTCATTGCGTTACAGAACCGTGCAATTTTTATTTCTCTTGCCATGGTCCTCGCTCAAAGTGGGGAAGGAGGAAGCGGAAAAGTGATACGATCACCCCATTTGAGCCCCTTCTACACACATTAGTTCTTGGACGCATGAGCCCGTATTTGGACAGTATATTCATGTAGTGAAAGGACCTAATGGCAAAGCTAGCCATTTGCCCACATAGGAACGGACTAACCTTCCAATCCACTCTATCTAATAAATCCAATGACCAATCAAGCATGTAGTCATGGCTCGGTTAATGATGGGGTCGTTGTTTGAAGAGCATCCAATGAAACCACGCTAATGTGACACTCCTCACTTCCTCACTGAAAAGGGAACTGCTATCTCCACCATATTTCTTTTAAAAAAAGTATGCTAATGTAGTATTGAATTCATTGCTCATCCTGTAGTTCTCGCTCTCCACCCTCTAAATGACCACCTCATGCCTAGTGATATCTATGTCTCCCAAATTTCCTGCACGCTTTAATATCCTTATTCAAAATTTTATACATATTATGTTAATATTTGGCTGTTGTCCGTCTCTAGACATAGCCTATGTCACGTGAGTGGCTATTACTTACGTCACCCACTG
>JAOPJG010001054.1:0-13384 GCA_027478255.1 Dispira simplex | reverse complement strand
GCCAGACTAAGGGACCAATCGGCAAACACCACGTTGAACCAGTGTAGATAAGCCAAGACCCTCCCTCCATGCCGATGGGAGTGCCACCACTCCCTCCCTTCTCATTTCGTTTGCCAAGACCGATGCCACTCTCGTCGGCTTCAGCCCGTTTTCTTCCCTTTATTGGATGACCTGTTTCCTTACGTGGCTATATGTTCCCTCTTTTCGTATATATAATGCCATCCTTGCAAGACTGTTATCCTTCTATATTCCTTTAGTATACGTGTGTTATTTCAGACTTTGCATAACTCTGTCACTCGACAACGTGGTTTTATCGTTTTATATTCATAGTTTTTTATTGGTTGTGTGTATATAGGTTCCATGGCCCCATTAGGCTACTGAGGTGGGCCAGTGGACTCGGGGCTAATTTCATAGAATTTACAACTTTATATGTCACCTTTCTCCAACGCTTTGTTCAATCTATTGAATCTCCTATCTTTTCCTAGGTTTATTTTTTTCTATATATTGATCAAAACAGAAACTGGCTTACTTTTACGTGTTTACAATACGCCCTTACTAAGTTTTCAGTTACCATGCACAAGGTGTACTAACGGTGACCTGATTACAGACCCCAAATATTACTTTTTTTTCGTGTTTTATTATATTCATAGAGCGACCGTGCGCGGCTCCCCCTTTCGCGCCAACGGGAGAGAGTATGTCGAGTGAACAACAGGTGGCTACGCCGTTGGTGAGCCCGTTGGTATTGCCAAGTACGACCGAACAAGAGTGTTTATCCGATAATATTACGACGACAGTAGGTCATACAGCATGGTTGGTCGATTCATTGCACGTAGGTGGTGGTCCCTTGGGCGAATTGCCAGTTTTGGCGCTGGATACGTTACCCATGACTGATTTGACTGCACATGAACCGGAGACATTGTTGGGAATCTTGGGGGCGCTTCCCCAGACACCGTCGTCAGCGGAACAAGCCCAAATGACAACGCCGGGTTCCTTGGGGTCACCGGGCTCCGTGTCAAAATTGCCCCAATTACTTCCTAAACCCACGGAGACGTGTTCTACCAAAGCGGCCGGTCAGGTGTGTATTGGGGAAAAGCGACCTGCGGAGGATATTAGTGACACTGTCTCATCGCGTCCGGTGACCCCCTCGCCCTCCCAGACCCTTATCACCTCTACGTGTACGGAAACAAAGAACAAACGAGCTCGGAAAATTCTGAGCCCTGAAGAAGTGCTGGCTAAGAAACGGGAACGCAGTCGACGTAATCGGGATGCGGCCCAATTGTCTCGGGAACGACGACGTCAGTTTGTAGAACAATTGGAAACTCGAAACCAGGAGCTCGAGAGGGAAAATACTGAGTTACGTACCCGGGTATCCGCCGTGGAGCAGCGAAACCAGCTCTTGCTCAGTCGTTTAGACGAACTTTCCCGTCAAGTCGCACGGCTCAGCCAGCGAGATTGGGTTGACCACATCGTTTTAAATACCGACGAAGCGGTAACAAAATCGACGTCATCACATCAACCCTCCTTGGACCTTGGCATAGCAGGTTCAGCAAACCCAGTGGTGACGGATGGATTATTAACAACCCCATCAGCTGTAGTGGAATCAACGGCAGAGGAACAGTTGGTACAGCCATTGGCGGCGGTCCCCGGGCGAGTAAACGGTCAAGATAACTCAGCATCACATTCTTCTTCACACTCTACCGGCTTTGGCGAGTCGGCAGTACTCGACAAGTCAGGTAGTGACCGGACTCCGGTGACCTCTGATTCTCGGCAGCAGAGGCCGGTGGAGATGGAAGAGCGTGTGACGACTGGGCTTCCTTGCTCGTTGACCCACCCGAACAGTTACCAACAACTCCCGAGGTGCGAGGAACCCCTCCACCAACCTTCCCCTGCGATCTACTTTCTAATGGCGGCGACAGTACCGAATTTGGCCAGTTTGTCCAGGCCCTCTGCCTCGCTCTCGATGGTAATGGCCCCAACTTGTCATCCCTGGGCGACTCTAGCGCTACAGTATGTTCTCAGCTGGATGCCTTTTTTAATTGCCTATCAAATCACGACCCAAGCGATGAGCTTGGCCCTGACAGTGTTGGGGGGCTCCTTAACCCAAGTTCCCAATACCCTTTGGCAAAAGTTTCCGCCCTCGATGGTGTTGAACTATCTCTTGCTACGTTCGATGGCCAGGGTAATGATGGGTCGGTGGGTGTTCCATCTCCTACGGTTGAGACCGCTATGGCGACTGCATCGATCTCCACGCTTCCGTTCTTTACGGGTACGTGACCCAGTGGGTTACTATCGTGTATTACGCCATCATATGGACCGGTTGATGCGGGGTCAAGATTCCCAAACTGTCAACGGTGGCACCCAACCTGGTGCTTCGACCGTTTCTAGTTATCGTCATAAATTTAGTAATGGTCAACGGGGTCACCAGGCACGTCGTGTTGAGTTGTGTGCCTCAACAACAGCAGGTAATACATCTCAGGGGGAACGGCGACGGGTACACCACTCTCGTGTGGTTCATGCACCATTGTTTCATCCCTACCGTCTGGCGAATTCCATGATGTTGAAAAGCTCTCGTCCCGAACCATTGCCCACATCTAGTGGTTACCACGATTGGCCGCTGACCTACGATTCCACTCCAAACGAAGGATCCGAAACCGGGCAAGAGACCGGCATTCTACCGATGGGTGAACCGCAAACCCGTCCGAATAATATTGATAGCACGACTTGGTGGATGGGTAATGCCATATCAAACCAGGCATCCCCCACCGCCACCCGCAGTCCCGTAGCAGTTGCTAAAACCCCTTGGCGCTTTACCTCTTCATGAAAAGCGTGGAATGGTGTTATTAAATGGGATATCACACTTGTGTTTCATACTGTTCATTGAAATTTTTTTATGTGGCTATTTGAAGAATTTTGTCATGCCTTGCGTTTTTATAAAGTGGTTTTTATTCTTTGATGTGACTTGGGAAATAATGGTGTGTTTTGGTACATAGGGATAATAAAACATGCGCCTTGGTCGGTTATTATGTAACTCGGGAATATTTGACAGACTTGTAAGTAATGTATTATTTTATTAACATTGCAACCAAGCACAAAGCAAGACTTTAAACTAAAAACTGAAGCACATTCAGAATAGAGTTGTTGAATTAACTGACATTAGCTTTTTACTACGATAATAACGGGTAGGGTCACCACTTCATCATGGCGTTGAGCTACGAGGAATTAGACCTGGGCAATTTTGCCGGCTTTCGTGGCCAAGGGGAGGCGTCAACAGGGTCACACTTGGCAGATGGAGAGGGGAGGTTACAAATTCTTTTGGGGTGATATTATTCTCTTCTTCGCTATCACTAACGTCAACAGAAACGGTGCTAGTACAGCCGTCGTTCTCATTACCATTATCGTATTCCCCCGTCCGAGCCCGTTTACAAGGGGTTAGTTGGTACGGCTGGTGGGACTCACCATTGGTCAAGGTGGGATTCATAGCTGATGGTGATGAAGGAGGGATGTGATGATAGGTATCGTGGAAACTAGGTTGGTCCCGAGGTACATCTCTTCCGTGGTCAGTTTGTTGGTAAGGTTGGTGGTGAGCAGGTTCATTGATATTAGTGGTATGCCAATGGTACAAAGGGATTCGCGAGGTATTCAAGTGCCAAGGTACTCGGGTAGAAGGGGATCCAGGGGAGAAACAGGGCGAGGCAGAGTTCGGTGCGTCCCCGGGAATCGCTGAAGCGATGGAAGGATGCGACAGAGGTACCCTGTGGATTACTGGACCATTGGGACTACCCAGAAACGACTGCTGAGCAAAGGGTTCGCCCTGGGAGGAAGTAGTAGTAGAAGTACTCCGATTGGACTTGTGATTAGAGTAATACCACGAAAAATTGGATGTTTCTTCCGTCAACGTAGACGTAGAAGTTGATGGGTTAGATGTATGGTTGATTAAATTAGAACGCGGTTCGTGACTAAGTTCTACAGCTTCGCCCTCATTGGCACCCCCCGTTTCTGGCAAGGATGGCTGTTTTCCCGAAAAGGTACACTCTGCAGTGGCACCCTGGTCAGATGGGAAAGGTTTCGCATCCGCGGGAGACATCCCCCGAGAAGTCAGCAAAGTGTTTGACGCCGGTAACGCTGTGACGACTGGTTCCCTCGTATGAAGTAGGTGATAACCCCCAGGGATACCTTCCCTGAGTATATCATCACGATTATCATTGCTCTCCGGATCCACATACGCTTCGCCAGACGTTTCCGCCATGGGGACTAATTCCACAGGGGTGGCAACCGGGGAAGGCAGCTCGTGCTGTGGAAGAAAGTGGTGATGATTATAATGTGATTCATCACCAGGGGGATGAGGAAGTAGGTAAGTGGGTTGTCCCTCTATTCCCCCTTCTCTTCCAGTCGGGGAGAACGGAAAGAAAGGTGGGTAAAATCTACCTTCTGGAATAGCTCCCTCCGTCGGGGTCCACGGCTGCGTCGACGGATTCGCGGTGGAGTCACCGTCGTGTGGGTAGGGGTAAGAGGGTGGATAGTGGAATAAATGGGCCACATCGGACGTGTATTCAAATTCTTCAGTGGCGGTGGCCGCTGAAGAGGACGACGATATGTGAGGTTGAGTGGAAACATTCGTTCCGGTGCTAAAAGAAGCTTGGTGGGGTGTGGGTGCTCCCACCACTCCATCCCTTCTGGATATGGGGAAATGAGGCAGGTGCATCGATAATTCGGAGTAGCTTGCATCTGACTCCCTGCTGGGGCCAGGGTAACCCGGAGAAGTAGACGTCGAAGGCGTAGTGGTGGTAGTGGTGGTGTAGGACGGGTGTAAAATATTAGCCAATGTCATAGGGGCCAGGTTACCCGCAGGAGTGGGGGAGGGTAAAGAATCCAACAGGGTGACCGTGTCTTGACCTCGTTGGTACTGAACATTGACATCCTGACCGGTTAGTTCGGGGTATGAATCTGACCAAGACGGTAGAGGGTGTCCCTGAGCGGCCGCTGTTGGGTAATTCATGTCAGCATAAACGAATTGACCGAATAAACTGTTGGCCCCACCAGGTGAAAAATGGTGCCCGCCAGAAGTAGAATCCTGGTACTGGAGACCGTCCCAAGCACCCGATACCTCAGACGACAGGTTCAATAACGGATTCAGGGAATTCACAGGGTAGGGTAAAGTGGAACTCGTTGTAGTGTAAAACAAACTTCCGCCAGCGGATTTTTGGGCCTCGTCTACGGTTTCCACCAGATCCATCACCCGGTTGCCTTCCAGAATTAACCGTACTGTGCGTCGAAACTGTTGGTTACCCAAAATTTCCGGATCGAAATTGACGTCCTGGAGACTGAACAGGTCCTTCGGGGTTTTCACATGGGGGGTTTTTTCCGCCAAGTGGGTTTCCGTGTAGTAGCTCACCAAATGCATGACGGACTGGTCCCGACGTCGCATGGAAAAGGTCTTTTTGACCAGACCTCCCTTTTTCACAAAGAAAATGCCCTTGTTTCCGTGGTACACAAAGGTGTCTTCATAATGAGGCAAGGGTTTACGCTGGGTCGACGTTGTACCCGTGGCCAGCATAGGGTAACGAGGAGTAACGGTTTGAATGAGTCGGCCGAACGGTTCGTGTAAAGTGGGTCCCTCCATATTAGAAGAGGTCAGTCCTAGAAATCTGACCGGTTCCAATGCAGGATTACCATTACCGGTACCTCCACCTGACTGTCGTTCTCGACCAGCTACTCCTTCCCCTTCCCCCAACATACCGGATTCCCCCTGCGGTTCGTCATTGGGTTGGATTGAAAGGGCATAGTTACTGGAATGGGGAGTTTCGTACTCTTGCATTTTACTAGGTGGAATTTTATCGACCAATTCCCGATAAATCAGAAAATTCCCCATTATACGGGAAGGTGACCACGATTTGCCGTCCGTCCAACGTCGGATACCACTTTCTTGTTCGTCGAACACAATCACCGTGCCCGAACGGATGTTACGTTTTTCACATTCCGTGTACCGACGTTTGGCACGGGGTAGTTTTTCATCGATACAGGCCTGGATAAGTAAAATGGCATCTTTGGAGTTCTCCACGAAACCTGGTACAGTGATGGGAAAAGGGTTGGTGTGGTTAGGAATTGCCAAAAAAAAAATAGGCACAGAGATAAACGGGTGTAAAGTGTTAAAAAAGGAATATTAGTTAAAGTAGTGGTTTTATCGATTGTTGTAGATCATCAGCTCCAGTCGCTGTTCGTCGAAACACTGATGATCGTGGTACCACCAATTTGATCATACTCCCCGCTCCGAAATAGAAAAGCAATAGACGAAAGCAAGGAAAAGCGACTATACCCAATACTTAGGCAAGCAGTCAATCTCATCCAGGGATCTCATCTTCGACGTGTGTATGTGTGTGTGTTTGACACTTACCATAAAAGGTTTCCCCAGCCTCACGTTCAGGGTTCAAATGTTCCAACGACATACTGTGCATGATGGGGCCGATTTGGGATGCCACGAAATTATTACCGATAAACAACAGGTTGTCGAAAACGTACTTAATCCCCAGCGTCCAATTTATATAGCAATGGATTGATCGGAGATTCTTTCTATCAATGTTACCTAAAATTACATCTAGCCTACTTTCCAACAAATCACAGAAATACACCGTTCACCTTTACGTTCTCAGTTTAGAATAAAAAAACTCTCACTTGTTACTAGGGGAAGCGGAAGAGGGGGAGGATAACTTTTGGGTCAAGCCTGGCGGAAAAACTTTTATACAAGTGCAAGTAAAATAAAAAAAGGTTGGAACAAAAAATCAAAACTGGCTATAGCGCCTAAATCGTTACTCGGGCCTCTGGGGGGAACCTTGAGGCTACGGGAAGGTGGTTAACAAGCCAATCTCGCACTGAAATGTAAGTTAAACCCCCAATCTGAAATGAACAAGAGGTGCGGTAAATATATAAAACAATGGTGGAGCTAAGTAAACCCTATAAAACTAGTAACGGGTGGAAAAAAACCAAACAGCGTAGGGATACGTCCCGATGTCCAGTGGGGTTTAAATACCCCCTTCTCACACGAAATTGGGCTCACTCTTGAACGAGGGTGAGCAGGAAAGGGGATTTCATCGTTGTCGACTGGTACCAATCGAGGATTCCCTGTTACTGGTCTTAACTGGGTTAATAAGTCGGACGAGAAGGAAAGAAATGTTGGCGATAAAAGGAAATTTCCCTCTTTTTTTTGTCTGGTGAAATTTCTGTGCGATAAAAGATTAGAATACAACTATGTAGACAGGTGAGAGGGGGAGCCCCACCACCATCAACACCCGGTTTCTCTCGTTGTTTTTTTCACATCCAAGCTGCCGTTTACACACGGTGGTTGGTGCAGAATGATACCGTTGACGGACTCTATTAAACTTTACCAGACCCTGGCCTTGCTTGTCACTACTAGTGATGGGATGAAAGAAGGTGAGAAGTGAAAAATGCTGAATTTCGGCGGATAAATGTTAGTCTCACCACGTTCATTTCTCCAAGTATGTGTTATACACGGTGATGCATTCGATCGTTTGTTAAACGAGTAACCTCTTTCGGTAGTGAAATGTGTGGATTTTTGATGGTGCGCAGTATAAACCTCGAGATTCATCATATAACTCACCAGGGCTCGTATCCCCCTCCCTAACGTATCAGTAAAGAGGTGTGCCCATTACCACTATTTCCCTTTGTGTGGATTTAGTAGTGTCGTCGGTTGGTATCGGGATTACCCACCCCTGCCACTAGAAAGCTTCTTGAATTCTTCAATGACGGAAGATATTATTGATTTATTACAATGGCCTCTGTTTCCCTCTTCCCTTGCGTATTTATCCCTTTTTTCCTAATAGTCCGTTACATCCCCTCTACCCATCGTCGAGAGGTGGGGATACCCCACCTTCTTCCAACCTTTGACGAACTGAATAGTCCATTTAAACTTTACGCCCGATTTCTTTTTGGGCTGACGACACCCTGGTCTAATCAAAGGGTTGGCTGCCCTCTCGTATTTCCTTCCGGTACTCCTCTTTTTCTGTCCCGTGAAGCTTTCCTGGCTTTGAGATGTTATCCGTCCTTCCCACCACTTGGTAGCGGATGTTTGAAAAGAGAACGAGATGCCATAGTCCTTGTGGGAAATAATTTATCATTTTCGTCACATTTTTATCCCGTTCGATTATCGAGTCTCCAGTGTGTTGGTACTCACACTATTCCTCGTAATCGCATTGTCTAACGAAATTAAGTTGATCGTATAGACGAGAAGTGAGTTCCAAGGGACTTGTAACAAAACTCCAGGACTCTCACTCTATCATTGTTGTTACTTTGATTTTTTTACCGTGCCTTTTTACTACTACAAAATCGAATTTTCACTACTAGTTTACCATGCGCAACAAAATACTGATGCTGAGTCCACTGGACGTCAACGCCCATGCCCTGGTGCGCACCATTATTTATCCCAATAGGTCGTCACTCTCGCTATCAGACGACCAAGTGTGTGTGGTATCTTGGCGTATAGACACCAAGTACTACACTGCCAACGTAGAGTTTTGGATTGACAAGGTACCCTTACCTGAACAGGGAACGGCCAACTCAAAATCACCGACACCTTCGGCTACGGACATCGTGGACGAGTTTGGTCAAGTAGCCGACGTTATTGACGCCTTGGTGTATGTGTTTGATGTCACTCGACCGGATACCTTTGCGGGGATTCACGCCTGGGCTACCTTTGTTGAGTCTCACGATATCGCTATTGCCCTGTGCCTAGGTTGCGTGGGGTCGCTCAAGGAAGACAAAGGGTTAACGCTGAACGATATTATTACGGATGGGACAAATCAAGATACTGATGCTGTCACCGAACACGAAGAAGACTATGGGACGTTTGCCTCCCACCATGCTTTTGCCGAAGAGAGTGAAATTCGACCAGCGATATCTCCTTCTAACAACGGTGGGGACGATGCGGAATTTGAAGACTGGTGTTTGGACCACGGGTTTGAGTATATTCGGGTAGAATCCCACGGTCATACTAGTGCTTCGTCTTCTCCGGGTGACGGCACTATGGGTGTAGCCCGGGTAGTAGAAGCGTTACAATCCCACATGTGGCAAGGTATGATCCCTAAATCCCGTTCAGCGGGTGGTCCTGTCCCTGTTCGTTCGGATCCCTTAACCCAATGCGAAGTATCGATGTCTCTATCAGGAGAGCACCAGAAGAACGGATTATTTCGTACCATTGGTAAAGCTAAACTAAACGGTGCTCTTAGAGAAACCAACCATCCTGAACTGACGGATGTGGACGCTGCCTTTCGAGCCTTTGCTAACGACCAGGACGGCCTTGATGAACTGATAGCTCAAATACGGTATTGGCGAGGTAGGTGAAGACGTCAAAGAACAAGTGACTAAAGGGCGATTCTTTGGCTTGCTACTGACCACCTTTTGGGTAGGAAGTAATTCTTTGGCATCTCTTATCAAAACGGAAAGGTTATAGACATTATGTTACTATGCTAATACTGGAGGATATATTGTTCATAATAATTATTTGGAACCCTTTTGTATACTCTTTCGACAAAACTGTTGTGTTGGATCGTAGAATTTGGCCAAGGTATGACGGATATTGAACGACATAATCTGGCAGCGGATATCTCCCAGTCTTTTGTAGACCATTGTAAACACGACGATGGGGCCTAACACATTATCACCCCTAATTAGGCATATTTTGGCTACCTTTACCATTTTCTTTGTATCTATTTTTTTCACGTATTTTGTATATTTATTGGGGTCAATAAAAAGTGTCCAAACTGACACTGGTACAGTTATCCATGGTAATTCACGATGTCCTGGACTGGATTGTTCCTGGGTACTACCATTGGCCCCAGTTACGATTTTTTAGACCGGGAAGGTGCTGGGTACCCCAAGTTCACTCCTTTATGTATGTGTATGTGGCCAACTCCAATAGTAGGCGCCACTATACCCTAAGACTATGCTGGAATTTGCAAGAAGAATTTGTGCGCAATGAAAGCACGGATTACGGTGTCATACAAAGGCGGTTTTCGTCAGTAGGGGGTTTAAGCGGAGTTTTTCATGAACTGGGGGAGGGGAGGGGTTTGTTAATTGTTTTTTGATGGGTTCCGATGAGAGTTACACAAAAGCACAGGGTGAACGATTCGTCCACCACATTTTTTCAATCAATATCGGCGATAGAGTGAAAAAAAAAACTGTTGAGTGGGAACCATAACATGGGCACTCGTATTCTTTTTATACAACCCAATACTTTTTCCAGTAAATATTTTCTAGTTGTTGTACTATTTCCATCAAACATACCATTCCTTCATTTATACCTTGCTTCGTTAGAACTTGTAGGCAATCCACATCGCTCAGCTCTAATCCTTCTCTCGCCTTGTACTTGTCTGTTGTTGTTTTTTTTTGCTATTCACTACTAGTCCACCCCCTTAACTGCCTATCGTAGTCTCTTTTCCTCACTTCCCTCTTTTTATTCTTTCCTCCTTTTTTGCTACAACTTAGTTATTTCGTTCGTATTGGTTTTTTTATTACTTGCTTTGTTGAAGTAATCCAATCTCCGGTAAAGACTTTGTATCCCGTCCCACTTTGTTAGTAGTTTTATGTCCTGGCCGTATTCATTCACCAACGACGACTTGGCACCACACGCTCTTGCGGAGTTCAAAAACGGTTGTATTTAAGCGCATCTCACCTTATCTAACGAGTTACAGCTGTTCGGCGTAGTTGGTTGACCTTACCTCCACTCTTCATCTCGTTTGTTATTGTCTTCAGAAGTTGTCACTTTTTTAACAAAATACAGAGGAATAACCACAACGCTCAACGATAGGCAGCGCGACGAACAAAGAAACATGGATAACCACCACCTCACCCCGCCCCACGTGGTAAACCCTGGTGGCAATGGAAACCGAGTAAGTATCTTGTTGGATCCCTCCATGGAGGAAAAACAACAATTACGGGAGCACATATACGATGACGATTTTGACCAGCCTGATAACCACAAGCGACAAAGTCAGTTGACGGCAGTGGATCGTAAACGGCTGAACCGTGCCAGTGTGGTGAGTTTTATGAATCCCCAACCCGATCCGATACTCCACCAACATTCGGCGATCTTGCGTAGCCTACCCTCGTTGGAATTAGTACTAGCGCGTAAAACTTGTCCGCCGATTTGTTTGTATAATTTTTACGTGTATTTGCGGGATGTGGAACACACAGAGGAGAATTTGGATTTCTGGTTGGATGTGGTGGCGCACGAGAACATGTGTAAGAGTTATTGCCAGAATTTGATCAAGGCCAAATTGAGTAGTATGCCGTTGAAGAACAAACATAAGCCGTTGGTCAAGTGGACCATGAAGGATGTCACCAAAGAATTGCGGTATAGTACTTATTCCAATAGCGTGAGCAGCGAGCTGAGGTCGGGTACGGGTACGGGGAATGATCCGCTGTTCCCAGACCCGGAACAACGTATGGTCCAGGAATTGGAGGACCCTATAGGAGGGGCCGAACCCGCCGCTGTGGATCCGGGAGCGGCAGGGTGTAGTCATCCGTTGTGTGTAACGGGAAATGTCCATAGTCATTTCAATTACAATTCGAGAAACGCTACACGTCAGGACCTGAAAAAATCGGCCGAGCGTATATATTACCGTTATATCGTTGCGGGAGCAGAAAGCGAATTGAGCATGCCCGAATTGATGCGGCTGCGTATTTGCCGAATGATCGAAATGGAACAACGGGACGACCCTGACGTATTTATGGAGGCCAAGAATTACATTTGTAACCTCATGTCGCACGATACTTACCCACGGTTCCTGTACGCTAGGGCCTTTGAAAACATGGGCTACACCCAAACCATGCTTCGGTTGGTGGTGGGACTCTTGTCGTTGATGCTTGGGTTTACGGTGGAACTGTGTTTGATATTTTTAGATCGCCAACCCAAGAGTTACCGCTGGTTCGGCTTAATTCCCATCTGGTTTGGTTTTGTCAACTTGTTTGTCAACCAGGAAAAACTATGCCCCGTGTTTACTCTGTTTGGTATTAGCGAACGTGGATTTTGCCAGTTTAATCGCGTACGTGACCCCCAAATCAACCGTTTGCACATCAAGCGTGCCCTCAAGATTGGTCTGGTCAGCCTAACTATTGCCATCGTGGTAACCCTTATTTTTTACCTGGTCCCTGGGCATCGGCTGTGAATTTGCAAAGTAGAATCACCTACCAAATCTCCAGGATATCCTTATCCTAGGTGTTTTTTTTCTAGTGATGTGTCGTTGCTTAACCTATAGTGATATATTATTTAGTTTTAGTTTCACTTTTTTTTGATGTTGTTGACGTTTTATAATGACTGGCTAGCCCCACCTCTGTACGTTGCTATTCCCTTAAACTTGATCCCTAGCATTTATCTTGGCCTTGATTGGTTTTTATACTCCCGTAATTTTTCAATTAAATCATAGTACTTTTTTATTCTTGTATACTTGTGTTCCTGATAGAATCGGACTCTGCTAGGCGTTGGGTCCAAAACGATCGATGGTAAATCCACCAACGTTACCCCAACTGAATGGGGGCATACAACCGACAGTGGGAGCACATAAATTTCCACACCCAGAGATGCAAAGGATGATCATGATGATATGCTGATGTTTTGACTTTAGTTAATTATATCGTACATTATAAAATTCCTAAAACTCAGGGGTAAATGGGTAATAGTTTTTCTTTCCCTTTCTTTATACTGTTATCCCTTGTTAATAGGAACATACACGTCTTGGTTTTACCTTTCTATCTTTTGTTTTCGTTGAGTTATTCTAATTTAAAAGTCATTTACCATGTCCCATTCACCCAAGTCACAATACCCCATGCCCACCATTACCCCAACATTAATACTTCACCACATTTGGGTTCTTTTTAAAGATGACCAAAACCCAACCGAAATCCACAAAACTTGGTAGGGTTATTATGGACAAGGTTATCCTTCATATGCAACAGTGTGCCGTTAGTATAACAAATTCAAGACTGGCCATTTGTCATTAGAAGATGAGCACCACATGGGACGTCCTCCCAATGACTTATGAATATAAAAGTGACACCATCGAACGGCTAGTGAATGAAGACCCATTCGTCGTAACCTTGAGAGTGCTTGCGCTGGAGGTAAAGACTTCCATGTATGACGTTTGGAATGTCCTCCACAACCAGTTGCATTACCATTTATACCTTAGTACTTGGGTTCCCCATTCCCTAATGTCAGAGCTGCAGAATAACCACAAAACCTTTTGCCTCAATTTCCTTGACCGTTTTCAGAAACCAATCAACTCTCTTGTGTATAATATTGCGATGTGTGATGAAACCTGGGTTTACCATAATAACCCCCAGACTGGCACTGGTTGAAAGGTATGGGTGCCAGAACACC
>JAOPJG010001053.1:0-13402 GCA_027478255.1 Dispira simplex | reverse complement strand
GACGGCGAGCAACGTTCCTACCCTGTTGTCGGAATTGCAAGAGATACAACGTAGAATTCATGTCATCTTTTAATGTCACTTTTATGGTATTCAAGTTGGGGGAATCAATCTTGTCTGGAAATTTGGAATTATAGATCTAGTGGAGGTTGCAGATTTATCTTTCACAATCATATTATATTGCCGATTTTTGTTTCCACGTTGCAGAACTTACTAATATTAAATATAACCTGATAAGTCATTATCTGTCCGACTATGTAGAAAATTTTGGTGAACTCTTTTTAACTTTTTACCACGTTTAGATTCTTACGAAATTTGTGACTTCTTTTTCACCCAGATGATGGGAGCAGAAAAATAAAAGCGTTGGAAATTGGATAAGCAGTAGCCTCTAATAAACGAAGAGTAAACAATATATGGTATGCACAGGGCATATAAACTGGGTGTAAGCTAGAACGTAAACTGGGATAAGCAATAAAGTAAGCAATGGCTTCGAAAGAGTACCATGCTATCAGTGATTGAACAGTGAATTACATAGAGGATAAGTCACGTGTGGTATAATGTAACCAGAGACAGAACAGTGGAATATTAACATAACAGATTTCCTCATGTGTAATACCAATGAATATTTAGACACTAATCTACTCATTAGGTTTTATTATTCCGTGGGATCCTACTCGATTCCGCTACAATATGATCCATATCAGTATTATTCATCTGGTAATACATAAAGCTTACATATTGGAATCAAGTGTATATTCACATTGTGTATTAAGAAGATAAATCTGTGGGACGAATATGTTGCCAGGTTCGTCGTAATTCAGTATCCGACGTTTTAAACGCCCATGTAATACAGTAATGATCGCCCAATAGATCGAATTCTTCTAGTTCATCGAGCATTTCCAATCGATTAATGCTGATGTAAACAGCAGTAATATGGAAAATATCGTACATCATCGGACGAGTTAGACAATAAAGGATAAGAGTTAGTTTTAGCGTATACCATAGAAAGAATAATCAGCACTACTGGGTCTACCAATAAAGGCAACATTTCAGCCATGGCATCTTGGTTACATGCTCTGCAATTTAACTGGTACCTGGCATACCCAGATTTATCTGAGAAATTATTTCACGGTAAAATACTTACCGGTCAATTTCGTTCTTGGGAAGTGCGTGGTATATCTCTCTGATACTCAGAGCTTGACTGTGGTCCCAACCAAGGTCACGGTAGCGTTGTGCTTGACTAGCCAAATCAGGGTAGGCCGTGATACCCCGAAGTTCTAAACCACGTTGGCGCAGATTGCGGATCATCATCTTTCCAAAGGCATCTTCGGGTCGGATTTGTTCGTACTTCAGAAAAAAGGTCGAGGACAAGTGCGTGGCGGCCCATCGAATAATATTATCGGCGTGGGGACTCTCCAAGTAGATGAGTACACACTCGGATAAGAACAAAGTAGGCACCGTGGGGTCCAGACCCTGGGCTAACAGTCGGGGTCCGAGGTCAGTAAGGAAATGGCGTAGGTCACCCGACAGTAAAGTGTAACCAGGGGAGTACAACTCGGTGCCGTTCTGACCCACTCGGACGGTGTCCTGGTCTAGACAATTCCGCAGAGCTTTCTTTTGGTGTATTTTGAGACACTTGCGGGAGGTCACTTCCGGAAAATCGACCTCAAAGAAACGAGTGGGTGCCAAGCCAAGGTGGTGTAAAAGAAAAAAAGTGGTATCGGAGCCTGCCCCCAAAGATACAACTTGGGAAGTCCGACCCTGATCACGACAACTGGCCAAAAACTTGCGAAGTACGCTGTGTAGTCCTATGAAACGGCAATAGGTGCCGCGGTTGACTACGGGGGAGCGTCGGATGGGACGACGAACAAACTGGCAAGCAAAGGGATCCTCAAAATAACCCTGGAGGCAAGCCGACTGTCGACTATCGGCCGCATCCTGGGCGGTTTCCTGGACCGTAGCGTCCTGGAATGAAGTTGTTTCCATGGATTGCCGTTTTTTTTAAAAAAATAGTGTTTAACCAAGTAATAATACGCGCAACGAAGTTGACAAAGGCCAGAGTGCGTCCAATTAAGAGAATTGGAAACTCCACATGGCCGATAAACTGGGAAAGAGGGCAGAATGGAGGTCAACAGACAAGGAGAATCCTTTGTACCGTCAACAGATCAGCCCCATTACTCCATTGTTCGGATCAAAGTACATTATCCTATTGGTACAGTGTTATTGCGTTGCGTATTTTTGTTTCGTATTTTCTCCATTATTTTGAAGCCGACCGCATTTACTTTGCTTATGCCATGTTTACAGGACCGAGTGCCCTGTTATGGGGCAGCAGTAGACGGAAGTTCACTACCACCGCCTGGCGAACCCTCCGTCGTCGTCCTGGGCGAGGTGGTGACACCAAATTTGGCCGCTACGAACGACTGGTTCCTCGCTCTCTCGTTCCCCAGGCAACTTTACCATTAGCGTACGAGGTACCCTGTGTCATACCTTACCCTTCCTACGCTACTGCTAATACCCATGTGGCTTCCTCTCAGCAAAGTGACACCTCGTCCCCAGCAGCTCCAACCGATCCACTCACTGACCCCAGTCAAGAGGTCCTTTACACGTCCCCCACAGACCTTCACCGGTTACGCCGTGCCGGTCGTCTAGCTGCTCGCACTCTGCGTTTCATTGCGCCCTTTGTAAAACCTGGAGTGACCACCACCCACTTGGATCAGTTAGTATACCAGTATATCATCGGCAACCAGGCTTACCCTTCCCCATTGGGTTATCACGGGTTCCCGCGGGCCTGTTGTATCAGTGTCAACAACGTCATGGCCCACGGAATCCCCGATGACCGGCCGTTGCAGGATGGAGATATCATCAATATCGACATTACTGTATTTACAGAAGGATTCCACGGGGATACATCCCAGACCTTTTTGGTGGGTCAAGTAGACTCTGCCGGCCAGCACCTGGTTCAAGTTACCCAGGACGCACTACACCGGGCCATCGCCGTTTGTAAACCGGGGGCGCCCTTGCACTGTATTGGGGACACCATTGAGCGGTACGCCCGTCAGCATGGTTTACACGTGGCTGAGCTTCTGGCCGGACACGGTATCGGTCGTAATTTCCACACCTACCCGGCTATTTTACACCACGCTAATAATTTTTCGGGGGTTATGAAACCAGGGATGGTCTTTACTATAGAACCAGCCCTCTGCCAAGGGGAAACCAAGGGCATTCTTTGGCCTGACCGGTGGACCGTGGCTACGTCCGACGGTGGGCGGTCGGCTCAATCCGAACATACTATTTTAATAACCACTTCTGGGTGCGATATCCTAACCCTTCCCTAACTCTATAGGTTTATAAGCCACAGTCTACATAGTGTATATGTTATATAGAAGGCCTCGACTTATTTCCGTTGTTGGATAAGGATGGAGATGGGAAATGTTTTCCTTTACGAAATTTCCAATCCCTTTGGCGCCTTGCCATTGGTTGATATTTGGATGCATATTTACTGCATTTATTGTTTTTTTTCCACTTATTTGTCCAGCGTGGAAATCATACTATATTTTATTAGTGCAGTTTTCGGAAAAAAAATTGTCTCTCCTGAAAAATTCGTGCTTATTTTTTTCTTTGCAGTCTTTTTAAACAGTAGCTTATAGTTTTAGTATTTTTTTTAATCTTGTAGTGGTTATCCACTAGTTGCATACTATACTTCTGATATTCTCTCTTCTTTTGGTTAACCCTCTTATCTTTCCAATGGCGACTACCGGTTCTTCCCAAGTTGCGGAGTTATTGCAAACGGTGTTGCGGGACTTGGCCAGCAGTGACAATGCCATCCGCTCCAAAGCCGAAGATACTCTCAACAAGGACTGGATCTTGGGTCAACCCAACGCCCTGTTCTCTTCACTGGCTCAGATCATACAAAACAGTCCCGATGTCCACGTAAGTCTTCTTGTCGAACTTTATAATGCCAGAGGGTTCCTACATTATCAAACGGAGAGAGGAAAATAGTCTAGGTAGCGGCACCTAGGTCTAGGGTCAAAAATTGCAAAAGTACTAACTAGATAACTCTGCCATTTTTTATGTGAATCTCCTGATACCAACCACTCAGCTACGCTCCTTTGCGACCATTCTCTTCCGCCGCATTGCCTTTCGCATGTCTCCCCAAATTAACGGCGGCGGCGATATGATGCTGTGGATGAACTTAAACAAGGAAGTTGTCGAAGGAGCTAAACACACACTGTTGACTGCACTCACCCAGGAGCTCGTGGTGGTAGTGGTTCATAAATTATGCGACACGATAGCCGAAGTGGCCCGTTATGTGTGGACAATCGACAATGATTGGCCGGAACTGCTGCAGTGCATGGCCGCCTGTTTGCAATCGGAACGATCCGCCCAACGGGCAGCAGTATTCCGCATTTTTGCGGCGGTTCCTGCTGTTCCCGTATCCCAGTCGGTCGATGCGGTTAAACCTATACTTGTGCAGGGGTTGCAAGACGCCGATGCGTCGGTGCGTTTGGCCGCGTTACAAGCCGGTGTAGCGTATTTGATGGAAAGTGACGCACAAGTGGCCCAACAATGTCAGGATCTGCTACCAATGATGCTCAGTACCCTGGAACCTCTGGTACATTCTCAGGACGAGACACAACTGGTGGAGGCCTTTTCTTCCTTGACCGAGTTGGCCGAGCAGTATCCTAAGCCGTTCCGTCCTGTCTTGGCCAATTTGTTGACGTTCTGTGTCCAAATCAGTGGTAATACCAATTTGGAGGACAGTACTCGTCAAGGTGCTTTGGAGATGTTGCTGACCTTGGCGGAATCCAGTGCCTCTGCTGTACGCAAAACGCCCAATTTCTGCGAGACGGTGGTGCCCACCGCTATGGCCATGTTGGCGGAAATGGACGAGGATGAGGATGATAAGACATGGTACACCGTGGAAAATCTGGATAATGACGATGAAGAAGCCGATAGCAACAGCGCTTTAGGTGAACAGGCTATGGACCGCCTCGCCCGGGCCCTGGGAGGAAAATGCATTTTCCAACCGTCGTTCCAGCTAATCCCCCAGTACCTCCAGTCACCCAACTGGCCTAAGCGTCACGCCGGGCTTATGGCTATTTCCGCCATCGGGGAAGGATGTGGACGCACTATGGAAAAGGAGCTGGGTAATATTTTGCAGCTGGTGGTGCCCTTCTTCAGTGATTCTCACGACCGGGTCCGTTACGCGGCCTGTAACTGCATCGGACAGCTCTCCACTGACTTCCCGGATACTGTCCAGCCCCGTTACCACGAATTAGTGCTTTCCCATTTGATTCCGGTTTTGCAGAATTCAAATTCCCCGCGGGTTCAGGCCCATGCCGCAGCGGCCTTGGTTAACTTTTGCGAACAGGCCACCCAGGCTACTCTACAACCTTACTTGGATACCTTGTTGACCAACTTACTTACGCTTCTCAACTCTTCCCTGCGGTACGTGCAGGAACAGGCCCTGACTACGATTGCCACAGTGGCGGACAGTGCCGAAGACAAATTTGTCAAGTACTACCCCACCATTATGCCCATGTTGTTTAACGTGATGCGTCAAGCTAGTCAGCGCGAGTACCGTATGTTACGCGGCAAGGCCATGGAATGCGCCACGTTAATCGCACTGGCCGTGGGTAAAGAAACCATGGGTCCGCAGGCTAACGAACTGGCGGAGATCTTACGCACCGTCCAGGCCACTGTAACCGAATCGGACGACCCTCAGGTGTCTTATCTCTTGGCGGCCTGGACTCGTATGTGCAAGGTAATGGAAGATGACTTTGCGCCCTACTTGCCCGTGGTTATGCCCCCGCTTCTACGCTCGGCGGCCATTAAACCCGATTTCGCAGTATTGGACCTGGACGATGACGTTGAAGGTCAGTACTCGAGCGAAGATGGCTGGGAATTCGTCACCTACAACGGTAAACAAATTGGTATGCGCACTTCGTTTATGGAGGAAAAATGTACCGCCGTGGAAATGCTTATTTGCTACGCTCGGGAGTTGGGTGCCCGATTCCAACCATATGCTGACGAAGTATTAAACATTGTGGTCCCCTTGCTGCGTTTCCATTTTCATGAAGGGGTTAAAACTGCTGCCGCCCATGCGCTTCCCCAGGTGTTGGGTAGTGTCTATCAACATGCTCAGTTGGTCCGCCAGCAGGACCCGGCTCAGGCACCCGCCAGTGAACAATATGTGCAGAATGCTTGGGGTACTGTGTGTGGTAAATTGGTCAACGCCATTCTGGATGAAGCGGACATGTTTGCCGTGTCTGAATTGTTGAACAGCTTCAATGATTGCATGGGCGTTTTCCGCCGTGGTACGACTGCGACCTCGGGGCCTAATCCCCCGGCCTTGCGGGTGCCCGCCGACCAGATGGATAAGGTGGTCAATGTCATCCTGAGCCAGTGTCGTGCCTATTGTAAACGAGTCCAGGAACGTCGGGAAGAAAATGGTGGTCAAGAGGATTATGACCCCGAAGATGAATTTGCCCTCTCCGAGGATGAGGCCAATGACGAAGCCCTCTTGACCGAAATCGGGGAGACCATTCACCACCTATTTCTGTCGCAAGGTTCCGACTTTTTACCTTATTTCGATCGCCTGCTACCTATGGTCTTATCCTTTTTGCAGGATGCTCAGAGTTCCACCTCCCAACAGTGGGCCATTTGTGTTTTTGATAATATGATCGAGTTCACTGGTCCGGCCTCTTGGGCTTACCAACAACATTTCGCCCAGGCTTTGGTCCAGGGCGCTACCAGTGCCCATAATGAAGTGCGCCAGGCCGCTATTTACGGACTGGGCGTGACGGCCCAATTCGGGGGACCTCAGTATGCTGAACTATGTGCCCACGTGGCGCCGATCTTGGTCAACGTGATCAACGCTCCTGATTCCAAAGAGTTGAAGAACGTGTTTGTACGGGACAATGCCATTTCCGCCCTGGGTAAAATTTGTCGGTTTAACGCGTCCCAAGTGGATATGGCCAATGTGTTGCCCTTTTGGTATAGCGTATTGCCCGTCACCAACGACGAGGAAGAGTGCCCTCCCATGTTTGAATACCTATTGGAATTGTTGGAACAATGTCATCCGGTGATTATGGGTGGACATAATTTGCAAACCCCTGCCGAACCCGCCGCCACACGCTTGGTTCAGATTTTTACCGACTTTTTCATTTCTGGTACCAAACTAGAGGAACCCCTCAATACCCGCGTGATCCAGACCTTCCGGGCTTGTCTGGATGTCAGTCCTACCGATGTTAAAAACAAAGCCATGGCGTTGTTGGCCGAGCATGACGTGCAACTCGGTGCCAAATAGATGAATCGGACTTTTTTTTTTCGGCACCGATATTCGGTAGATTGTGACTTGTTTAGAGCCACGGTTTTTCTGGTTTCGCCCTCGCTCTGTTTATTTTTTTTTAAAGCATCTACCACCACTCCTTTCAAAAAATAATACTTTATCTTCCCCCTTTTTTGGTCTGCCATTTTCTTAAACTTTTATTTTTTATTTTACCAATTAGCAGCTCCTCTGCTTATATCACACTAGTAACAGTGAAGTTTATTCGTACAGTAACACTCGGTTAAGTTGATCAGGGCGTATTATCCTTGGTTTGTAGTGTAGTAAAAGTTCAGTCAAGCAGTAATGGACCACCGGGTAAATTTATCATTAAAGTCAAAATGAATAAGGAAAAAAAAAAGGTACGCCAGAGTGTCCAGGTTTAAAAAACTCCATATGGATAGTCTTTTTTCGACTATATACCAACTTGAAGCAAAAAAACGTACCACTATCAAGTTTAACCAATAGTGTATTGTGCGAGATCCATTCAATGCTGGCAGATCTTTCGCTATCTAGTCAAAAAAAAATCACCCATATCGCCCAGCCCCAGTCACACCATCATCATAATGGTCCACACCGATCAGGATTGACTCATCCACTCGCGAGTTTCCTGGATCAGTCGAAGTAATTGGTCAGCCTGGTTGGCGCATACTGGAGGGGAGGTATTCTCAGCTGATGATGGCTCAGGTTCAGCTGGACTTGTCACATTAGCCAGGGACGCACTACTACGTAGAGATCGATCCGGAATGGCCACGGTCGCCTGAGGAGGCGTGAATCCCACCGAAACGGACCGCTGGCCGGGTAATTGATTTGATACAGACAAAGTACGAACCCGTTTGACCCGACGGTTTACAGACGAGGAGGTAGTACCAGATCGGTATACATCCACGAGACGGTGTTTGCCGATAGTAGGTGGAGGTTGTAACCAAGCACTCGAGACTAAGGGATACTCTGACTGGTTAACTTGACTCAATGTTTCTTGACACTGACGCCAATGAATATGAAACTGCTGAGTAAGTTGTCCGTATAAAGGGTGGGAAATCACCAAACGCTTCGCAAGGGGGGAACGAAGAATAATGAACTTTACATTAGTAACCAACATATCCACCATGCGACCCAAGGGGATTACCAAGCAGGATAAATTTACCCGACCTCGGGCGTTCACCAAAGGTGGTTCGTTCACCATTGTCACCATTCGGGCCACCATATCGTCCACTAAATCCGTGAAAACGCCGTGGATGTGGGTTTCTTGCTGAGGATCTCGACACTGACTCACTACGCATGCCCGAAGGGATTCCACGAAGGAGGTGAACCAACGTCGTAAGGCGGAGGCTAGCTCGTCTGGGTCACTGGGTAAATTATTAATAGTTTTGGGTGGGGAACACATCTGCCAAGGAGGGAACAAACTGAATTGTAAAGCTGTATCTGGCTTATTGGTCTCCGTGGTGTAACGACCATCCGTAACTGGCACGGCAGCTTCCACAGCTCGGGCGAGGGAACTCAGTAACCAATTGAGACTGTCGAGTAACTTTGACCACACCGCGTTCCACCATGACACAAAAGTGTGACAATAATCGCCCACCAAGGTGAGCAAACCTTCCATAGTGACTTTGTTATGTAGTGGGTCGTGCCAATGTGAAGCAAGCGGCACATCCTGCATTTTGGTTAAGGTACTTTTTTCAAACTGCGCTATGCCGTCCGTTAGTGCACCATATAAAAATTGGGCCAGCGAGGCCAGTGAATGGTAACGCGGCCCAGAGCAGTCAATAGCGTGCCATTCGCAGCAGAGCCAATCCAACGCACCCTCAATCTTTGACCTAGTCTGTTGAAGTAGTCGTTGCAAGTTTACCGAGAGCTGAGTAAGCGGGGTCCAATTTAATGATGGTGTAGACTGTAGTGACGACGGTGAGGAGGTAAAATCTACGATGGTCGACGGGGTGGATGCACCGTTATGACTAATCAGGGAAATACTTTGGGTGGATTCCTCACCATCATTTCCTAGTGCCATCACCTGGTAGCTTGATACCCGTGCGTGCGCCTTATGCTCCATCAATCGAAGTTGATTACCGATAATGGTACACATCAATACGAGATTATTCATTCCTTGGGGTGGAACATATAGGACAACAATTGGTACCCGTCTACCATGAGTGAAAAACGACAGGACCTTGTTCAGTCGTTCCCGTTCGAGGGCCCAAAAGGTTTGGGCGGTCCGCTGGGCCGAGCCTTGTAATTCGCCGGATGCTGTATACACCGCTGGTAACTCAGTAAGCTGGTACAGCAATCCACAGAGGACTTCGGAGTTATCGATATGCGA
Source organism: Dispira simplex (assembly GCA_027478255.1). Classification (NCBI taxonomy): domain Eukaryota; kingdom Fungi; phylum Kickxellomycota; class Dimargaritomycetes; order Dimargaritales; family Dimargaritaceae; genus Dispira; species Dispira simplex. The sequence continues at coordinate 3,761 of JAOPJG010001053.1, read as the reverse complement.
GACACTGGAGTGATCCAGATTCTTTAAGTCGATTACAGAAAGGACTGACGGTTGGTGGGAATTTTTGAGACTCTCCATCTTAGCGCAATAATCAATTTGTTTGTCAGATACAGGAAAGGTGCAGTTACGGAAGGGAGTGGCGGGCAACACGGTTCCCTCAGTCTCTGTGATGGGTGGTTGTAGTCGAGAACCATAGATATCACCGCTAACACCAGACGAGAGGAATGCTGTGTTCGACAAGGATGGAGTTGACGGGGTACAGGTTTCACTCATAAACTGCGTCTTAATCCAGGTCGACGTGGCATCCAAGCTATCAGGAAGTGCTAACCACAACTGACAGTTAGTAGGTGGTATACCGGCGGGTAGGGCCGTAGTCGCCAAAAAATTCGCAAAGCGAGACTGACTATCCCGGATGGATTGGTTTGATTGGTAAGTGAGATACAACCATTTAGACCGGAGGTGATCGCCCAATTTTCCCGGTCGCCCCCAAAGCGCCTGGGCCTGTTTTTGGGTCATGGCAGCTTGAATGGCCACGTTTAAATGGTAGGCATACTGATGCCCACTGGACATTCTCCCACCCCCCGTGGGGTAAAGAGTAAACGTAGATCCAACTAGTCGTTCCATATAATTATTATCCTGACGGGCAGATCTTCCACGGGATGGAGCAACCGCCCCCAGCTGAGCGTGGGTATGCCGCACGAATTTCTCCTGGGCCACGCGTATACGTTTATGCCGTTGCCAAGTAGACCGCCAGGCACGAAACCACGTTCGGAGTAGTTCTGCTTGGTACTTTCTGGCGGCTAAATCATGTACCGCCAGCAAATACCAGCAGTTATCGATTTCTGTATTGTAAAAGGACCAAGCCAGTTCCTCACAAAAGAACTCTTGACGTTGTCGGTGCAATAGCACTTCTTCCTCGTACTGGACTTGTATGTAGGTCTTAGTACATTCGTCAATCCAGGTAACCAGTAATTGCTCGGCGAAGACGTTAACTTGATCGGGGGACAATGCCAGTGCGGATTTGGCAGGTGGTGGTGGAACTATTAAATTCTGGTTAGGTATCATCGTCACTGCCGAGGGTGAACTAACGGTAGGGATCTTGGAAGGGAAAACAGTGGTAATCGGGGCCGAGGGATTAAAGAAACTCGTGAGCGCAGACGACGGCTGTGACGGTAATACCACGGATGGCGTGGTTGTAAAAGTGCTGAGGGACCAACCCTGGGTGGAAGTAGCGCTAGGTGCAACCGTTGGTTTGGATGTTGAGGGCGAAGATGTGCCCAAATTTAACTGGGGATGGTAGGCCGCTGTAAAGAAACCCGGAGGTAGTGAGTACGCGGGACCACTGGATGTTGCGTGAGGGGCTACAGAGGTAGAACCGCTATTGGGCCACGGTGTAGCTGGCGCTGGGGTAATATTATAGGCAGGCCGTGATACTTCACTAGGTGGTATACTGGGCTGAATAGATAACCGAGGTGCCCCCGATATGAATAAACTTTGCCATCCACCAGTGGGAACGGTGGCAGGAAGTTGAAAGGTACATTCGGTGCCTTTGACGATGGCCGCAAAAGGGAGGGCATGTCGTTTGGCCTCGACAAGCCGATAATGTTTGTTAACAACAGGTGGAATGGCTGGGTCAATAAATACCCGTCGATTGGTCGAATCTTTCCTACCAAAATGCACAATAGAATGGGTGGTTTCCACGCCATAGATTTCACAGCATTGAATAGCCTGGTTGACATCATCAAAACCCAGACATTCGACTAACTTGGTTAGTGGATAACCCTGGACCCGGGTATCTTGAATAGACGAATGTAAGGCGTACAGCGCATTACGACGCACGGTATTAAAATGAAGTTGCAAGAGGCAGGCCAGTAAATAAGGGGTACCGGCCGAACCCAGCTGCCTGAAAAACTTTTTAAAAGAAAATAAAGAGCTTTCGATATTTTGAGGCGCGGATTTAGTGGTACGCGAGTTAGCATTGAACTGAACGTACGCGTGAAACCGCAGTGCGAGTTGAACAGCGGGGTTTTTAAACACGTCGGAGGACAAAAACTGGGCAAATCGAACCATATCGACGTCGAACAGGTTCATGACAATGTGATATGCCCGAAATTCCGCTTCATTGGGACACACAGTGCCGTCTTTGCGCAGGTCATCGTAAAACTCTTGGAGACTTTGCAGCACTAGTGACGTACAAAGCCAACGTAACAGACAGCAAACACAGAGATGAAAATAAATTTTAATTATTGTCCAATTTTGCCTAACAACAACTAAACAATACGTCCCACTCCCCAGTTAAGCCCATACGCCTCCGTCTCTGTTGCTATTCGCCGGTGAATAATCATTTAGGCACTTACCTTTTCCCAATTGTTCCTTTTCTTGTTGTAAACTAAACGAAGGAACTCCGCACATGTGGTGACAACAAAGGATATGGTAACGCGCAATTTGTTCGTGCGCTTCGACCGCTTCCAAACCCCGGTGGTTTTGTAGTGTGAAATCTGTCCGAATAGCGCGGGTACGGTCGCGGACAAACCCATGAGATTCCCGTAAGGCTTCATCTGATACCACAATTTCGTTCATCAAATAATCCAATGTGCGTAACAACACGGATGGAGGCCGCACATCCGAAGGGAGGGGTTGCTCTTTACCAGCCGCCGACCGTTGGAACGCCTTGACAGCCCGATGAGGATCAATGCGTTTAGTTCCCGGTATGTATTCAAACTTTTCTACATTGTTCTTATATTCCCGTTCCTCACGTTCAAATAATGGGCACATGTCCTGGCAAGTCCCCACTAAGGTGATGGCATTGGCCAGATCCTGACGTTTCCGGGGGTCTGGAATGAGTCCCTGACGGATACATGCTTCGCGTTCCCGTTCTCGAGTTTCCTTTAGCTCCAAATATCGGTTATTGTCCATCGCCGCATTGAACCGCTTCTTGCGATCCGACGCTGTGGTGATGGACCCAAGAGGCCCCATATCGTCCATGATTGCCTGCGTCATTGGTCGCCCGCTGGAATTCCAATTAAAAAAAATAAAATGGAAAAGAAATCACATCAAACTAGTTATCGGATCAACCATGGAGTCGCAATATAATCGGAGTTTAGCATTTGACGCTGATGAATGGTCCGCAGATGGCAAGAAATACAAACAAAATAAAAAAATAAAATAAAACAACTAGTTCACTTTTACTGGCAATTGGAAGACAATGGTGATCTGGTGTACCATAAAAATGTTTGGCCCCAGGAATCATGCACATGCAATGATAGGCATAGGGGGGATTCTAATATCTCTATCTCTAAAATCTTACTAGTTCCCTTCCCCACCGGCCCCCATCTATACAGCTGGTATATGGAAAACTCTGATCACCATCAGATCACCCAGAGACTACCCGGCCATCCACAAGGCCCTGACCTGGTACTGTAAAGCCTCAAATGCAAAATTTAACACTGCGAAAATGGAAATTTTATTAATTAACACACCCCTCCCCCCTACTGGTGGACCCAGCTCCAGATCACCACCGAATCCATTATCTGGGAGTGTACCTTGGGAACAAAATAAATATGGCCACCCTGGCTGATGACATGATAACCAAAGTCATCAATCACACCACTGCTGTGACCCACTGCATCACCACCATCAAAGGATGCACACTCACTATATGTGCTTTCTCTTTACCCAAACTTGTGTGGTATCTCAGCCTTGGTCTGTACCTCATGTACAACCAGGCTATCCAGAGATACAGCCTTCCAAAGGCTCAACCC
>JAOPJG010001052.1:0-13436 GCA_027478255.1 Dispira simplex | reverse complement strand
TCTAAATCACGTGATTTTTTCTGGAATTTTATTTCATCCAAAACGCTATAGAGTCGAAAAAAAATCACCCATATAGTGCTTGCCAATGCTTCCGAAGTTTTAAGGGTATGTAATGATGTCCTTGATTACTTCCAACTGAGTGATTTTGACGAATGACTTGGTGCGTGATTTTGTAGGGCTCACACAGTGCTTGAAATAAATTGACAGGTATCTTGTTCGCTTATATTCTCAGAATACTTAATTTACTCTTAACTCACAACTTGCCAAAAATCAATGGCTAATAATACTCGATATGGCAAGAAACGACGAAATAGTAACCCTTAAAACTAACGCTTCAGCTTATTTAAAATGATGTCATTGTAGCAATACCAAGAATGACGTTGGGAGTTGCATTATTATCAACCCTGAAAGACCAGATAAGTATCAAATAATGGTGATAAATTTGCCCAGAATATAAGGTGTATACAGGTTCCTTAAATTTTTACTGATAATAATTAGACCAAAATCTGGCTATTTTTCAAGTAACTCATATTCACTAATTGAGTACGTTTCATGCAGCCAAAGCGAACACGATCCAAATGGTGCACGAATGGTATTTACATTAACCAATGTGAATATTGGTGTATCCTTAAACTAAATGTGCTCTGGGTGGAAAGTGGTCAGCTTTTCGAGCCAATAAATTCTCTTCCCTTTCTCCTATCTGCGGCCATTTCATAGCACACTCTGTGGTTGACCCTGTGTAGGATTATTCTCCCCTTTTCTATCCTGGCGAGAATTATTTGCCATGGGGAGATTATGGGAGGGAACGATGGCACCCAAGAATGAGTTGGAACTGGCTGGATTTTCGCTCTGAGTATATCACCTACCGTAAAAGTGTTGGCGCTTACAAAGTGTATACTTAGCTACCAAGCGAAGACATTCGGTTATACATGCAGGCGGGTGAATGTCATACAGGAACACAGGTATCGCGTGGGGCGAAATGTGGGGTGCTGCCAACACGTCTTTCATTTCCGGTGTTAAAATTATACAATAGGGGCTAACGTGTCACAAGTACATAGCGGCCTGGCAGGTCTTGTTGTTGCAGGACCAACTTCCCTAGTCCTATCTTCACTTTGAGAAATCAGAAGTTACACATAAGAATGCGGAGAGTGTGTACATACGCGTGTTTATGTTCACCACAAGAAATTAAGGTTGAAACGCGGTGAATTGACGGTAGCAACCAGGCCAGTTACACACTTGCTCAGTTCAGAATTCGGTACTAGTCAGGGTCAACCAATGGCAGTGTAGTAATATCCCTAATCTGTTGGCCACTAAACATATGGCAAGCGATTAAACATGAACATATTCGTGAAATCCCAGAATATACTAGGTGGTCCAGGTTCTACTATTTTATTACCTTTTATCGACATACCAAATTATGTATTTTTTGGTACTACTCTACTCGACAGAAACGTGGATGGAATGTGTTAGTTAATGGGACCCTTGTCCCCCTCCTATCTCCTTTTTCGTGACCCGAAACGGTATGCACTCGGTGTCGCTAGAAATAATAATATTTAAATCATCCCTTTTCCGCTTCCCTGTTTGGTCTCTGCTAGTGTTCCTGGTGACATTTTATCATTATACCCCATTTTTTACCCTGTTTCCTCTCTAGACTTTTATTTAGATTACTCGATAGTAAAACAGGAGAGTACCGTTTCACTATCTTTCAATTATCATCTGTTTTTTTTTCATTATCAAGCTTTCTTACCTGGCTGGGTTTCCCCTTGTAATCCAATCGTAGTGTTGCGCTCTTTCCCCACTACGTCATGGTCAATTCGTTCCGGTTCCTTTTGTACGGGGCAGTGGCCCTCTTGGCCAGTGGATTTTTTACCGCCACTGAGTTCGGTCAAGCGAATGCTCAACCTGTGGATAACCCACAACCGAATTTATCAACTGACGCGGGGTACGGTCAAAGGGGTGCCCAATCGCTGAACCCGCAGTCAAATGTCATCGTAGGTTATTACCCGGCATGGACGAATTCCGTGATGAACCTAGCGGACATTTCTACAAGGCTTACCCATATTAACTTTGCTTTTGCCAAAATCGACGGTCAAACATACGAATTGAAACTGGATAATCCAAACTTGTTTATAACAGTCCGGGACCATGTCCGTAAGTCTGGTACCAAGATTCTTATCTGCGTGGGTGGATGGACAGAGTCCACATTCTTCTCCCCCATGGTTACGCAGGGTAATCGGCACAAGTTTATCAACAGTGCCCTACGCATGATTGAACACCTGAATGCGGACGGGATCGATTTCAATTGGGAATTTCCTGATCGACCGGGTCGCACTGGCAATATAGTAAACGAGGCCATGGATTTGCCAAACTATATGGAGTTCATTAAAGCAATGTTTGATGGGATGTCCAAAAAATTCGGTGTCAATCGAAAATTGCTGACAGTGACTACCCCACAAACGGCCTATGGTAGCACAGGTCCCTTAGAAACCGTGCGAGTAAATCCGGAATTTCACAAATCTGTCAATTACATCAACGTTATGGCGTATGACTTGAACGGGAACTGGGGTGATAAAACTGGACCCAATGCACCATTGAAGGCTCCCCCTGGCGACACAAGCAGCGGAATTATTCCGGGGAGCGTTGATCGGGCGGTTTCCACCTGGCTGAAGAGCGGGATGCCGGAGAAAAAAATAGTGGTCGGGTTGGCGTTTTATGGACGTAGTACGTACTCCAAGGTAGACATTCGCAGTGGGGGTAATATCTACGTAGAGCGTGATGTCAACCGAAATGTTACAAGTTGTATACAGGGTGATAGTGACGGTATATGTGACTGGTCCTTCATACGCCAGAATTTCTTGGATATAGATTTCCGCCAGGTTAAGCCAAACAGCGGTTGGGTTCGTTATTGGGATGAACTTTCTCAAACTCCGTTATTGTACCAACCGAGCACCAAACGGGTTATCTTCTATGATGACCCCTCGTCCATAGAGAAAAAGGTCAATTTAGTGACGACGCGAAATCTGGCGGGGGTGATGATTTGGGATATTAGCAAGGATTACAGTGGAGAGCTGATGAGCGCTATCAATTTCCAAGGCGGCGGCTTCGTCGGACCTGCGAGTTTGACGGATGACACGCAAGGTTCCTCGTCGTTCCTTGCCGATGCCTCCAATTCTATAAGCAGTTTGCTCTCTAGATTATCATCCAGTCTTAAACATTACATTCCAAGTATCAAGAGTTACTTAAGTTTATGATTATGATTTCTTGATTAATTTTTTCCCGCTGTTCTACCTGAAAAAGGTGCATTTTTTCACCCTCCCTCGTTGCCTGTTAGTCCTGGTCGGGGTTTTCAATGTATATATCTTTATCGTAACCGGTTGTATATTGTTTTCTCATTTACCTGATAGCCAGAGAGTTTTATTTTAGCCCTTGTAAATACCGTTATTTATAAGTTTTTCCACGATACTAGTTTATTAAATCAGCAATTTATATCTTTATTCATTCTTAGATACCTTCCATTAGCCTCACCTTGACCTTTTCCTATAATTGTCGAATAAAGCGTCCCAGGAATTGAAAACCTGCATCTATATTATACCCTTCACTACCAAAAGGAACAAGGAACAAAAATAAATTGATATTGTTTTTTCTCCCTCCACTTTATACCATTACCTCTTCTCAATAAAAACTGGTACGTCTTGGTTTTACTTTTCTATTTTTGTTTGCGTTGAATTGTCATAAATTTAAAGCGATTTACCGCATCCAAATTGTCAAAAATCATAACACCCCTATTCCCACCATTACTCTCACCGAAATGCGGTACCACATTTGGCTGCTTTTTCAACTTGACGAGAATCAAACTAAAGTTCATCAAATTTTGGCAGGGTTATTATGCAAGGGAATTTCCTTCGTATAATACAGTGCGCTACTGGCCCACTAGGTTTCAGTCTGGCCATTTGTCTTTTTAATATACATACCGCAAAGAGTGGCTTTCCCGTGAGATCTACGAGTATGAAAGTGATGCTATCAAACGGCAAGTTAAGGGAGACCCGTTTGTGACCCCCTCCCCCGAGAGTACTTGTATAGGAGGAAAAGGGGCATGTGTGGGATGTTTGGAATGTCCTTCACGAAAGGCAGCATTATTGCAATGAAGAATAGTTGATTAACAGTGTAAATCTGGGATAAACTATACATGAGGTCATCATGATATTGTAATGAATCGGGGGTGGATCATAATAATAAATGATAACGAGTGGGCTCAACGTAAATTACTTGTTTGAATTGCATATGAGGATATTAATCATCGGGAGCGAACTTTGCCCATTTAACGAAATTGTTCCTAACGGGGACTCGGGAACTATGGGCTATCTTGAAAGTGTGATGAACGGTTTCTCAGGATATCTCTCCCTACAAGTCCTCCTATATCCCCCTACTTTCGGCCTGGAATGCTCTTTCTCTCCTGCTGCTCTCCTACAGGACTATCCATTGGGCTTCCGTTTTTCCTAACATACAGAGATACAACAAGGTAACGCTGGAAGTTCAAAATTTGCCTTGGCCATGCTTCCCTCAGAAATGCAAAACTACTTGTAACCAATAGAGTTCGGCTATCGTCGAAATAATAAAATGCCATAGATGAGCGGTGTTCGTCATCAACTTCTATTCCCAGTTTTATTTCTAATTCATACAAAGCTCGTTGTAATGAGTATAAATAATCAGAGTATTATCGCATTTATACCAAGTGCTGGATACTAACATCATGACCCTACTGAATTACGTTAACAATTGAGTAATTGAAATCCACGGACATGGGTTCTCACTCCACAAGCGTAGTCTGTTGGCCATATTGGTATTGAAAGTCCAGAGTCGCCCCATGCGATTTAAAAACGCCAAAACATCGTCCAGAAATGTTTCTGCAAACTGAACAACCTTGGGATCTTGGGAACGTTCCATGGTTTCAATACATATGATACCAGCTATGGCCAAGGTGGAAGCGACGGTTGTGTTTTCATAACAGAGGGACAGCATGCCGTTCCGGGAGGTCAGGCCTTGTAGTGCCACAACGGCTTCCCAACTTTTCTGGTAGAAAAAAGGGCTAAAATAATCACCACGATCGGTGGCGGATCCCGGTCCCAAAGAAGTTACGGTGTTGGTCAACACCGGACCTTGACTGTGATACAAAAAGAAAAGGAGCATCGTACGGAAGATTAGTGTCTGTAGAGCCATGGCGTGATGGGCACTGTGGATAGTAGGTGAAATCTCTGTGGCTGAATTTTCCAGGCACAAACATATGAGTTCCAACTCGGTAGACCAGGCTTGTAATTGGTGAACAATTGCTGTAATTTTGCCTTGCCATTCCTCAAGGTTCGGCCATGGTCGGGTACGCAAAACAGCGATCTCGTAGGCCAGTTCACGAAATTTGTAAGTGGCGGAAGTTAACCCTTTGCATTCGGGAAAGGAGAATATAATTGAAGGAAACTTGGGGTCATTACACACATGTGACGAAGGATCCTGAATAGCTTCATTTAACGTCACTCTCATTTCCTCATCACCAACCGGGTAGTTAACACATACCGTGGCCAGATCGACACTGGGAGGTTGTGCCAGTAAAAGTGACAAAATGATGTCGCTGTGGAGAATTTCCCACCAAACAATACGCATAGTGTTTTTAAAAAAGGGGGATTTCACTTGGGTCAGATCCAGCATATTATCCTGAAGTGGTGGATGTCGATCGGGAGGGGGGTTCGGGAGGTCAATGAGGTGGCACCGCCATTGTTGTAATTTTCGCGCCATCATACCGGTGAGGAGTTGGGCCTTTGCCGTTTCACCGACGGACAAGGCGTATTGGGAGAGTATCCAGGGTACAGTGTAACTGTCGATGTTCTCATAGTCTTCTAAGCATTCCTGAATATGGGCCTCGGCGTGGTGTCGGTAGATCACGCTACCATACAGCCACTCTTCAGTGCTCAGAGCTGGGTGCACCGAGATAGGGGCGAGCATCACCGCTAGTACCAGCCGTAAAGGTTTGGAAATCCAGCCCTTACGATCTCGGAAAATCAGGCGGTTGTAATAGGCAGTAGGATTGTCTGGACAACAAAATCTGGAGAACATGTATATAAAGTAGAGCATAATGTCGTTATGGAAGAGGAGGTCAGTGATGGAGAACAGTGAAGGGGGGATAGTCGCTGTGGACAGTCTTCCAGCGACCTCCAAGGAAGATAACGAATCGAAACGCACACCACACTGGACAAGACGGTGGATAACATAGGCAAATGGGTCTTGCCAGTATACGTCAGGTAGGTCCACGTTGGACCCGGCGATAATGGGGGAAAAGACTATGGTAGTCGCCGAGGAAGCCACAGAAACCATCGAAACTGGATTAGAGTGTTCGGAGCCCACCTCCGCGGAGTGATCAGGGGACGGTGATAAACTTATTCTGTGAAATTGACGCCTGGCTCCTTCTACCCAGCGATCTATCCGGCACAAATCCTGAGGGCGTAGCTTAGAGTTCAGTAATCCCGTCGAAAGAGCAGGGGAAACACTTGATAAGGTGGGAGTAGACTGTGGACTAGGGAGGAGACTAGTGGGTCCCTCTATAACACAAGCTGTTTCGTCGTTATACCCATTTAACTCGGTCACCAACGGTGCTCTCGTCGGATAGGTTTTTTCCGGCGAACCTTGGAATACGGGGTTCTTAGGGCACAATGACCGTAACTCAGTCAATGATGGACCCTGAACTTGGCGATTCTCTGCGAGTGCTCGCAAATGACGCTTTGGCGGCAGAGTGTACCGGCATGCGACGTTTCTACCCCGACAACGGGTACAACTGGGACGTTTCCGGTCACATTTTAACTTCCGACGGCGACAATATTCGCATACGGCGTTACCTACCCCTTGTAAACTGTTTAGTGGGCTTGTGAAAACGGACAAACCAGCCAAATCTTGCATACTATAAGGCCTGCACTTAATGGGTCAGTCATACCATAAACTAATACCAATAGTTACGCTCGAATATAAAGTAGCAGCGTTTTTTAAAACAAACTGAAAAAAAAATTAATAAGCCCACGTTGTCCTGTTTCACAACCAACCCTACTTATAAAACTATGCGGTATTTCACCAATTACCGTTAGAGCCTTTGCTTGTGCCAAGAAAGAAAATCTGTTGTGGGCAATCCTCGGGCGCAGCACTTGGAAAGAAAAGTTGGGGAGGGTTGAGGGGTTCGTGACATCACCTGACTGACACTATTCACACAGCCATAATATGGGGAAGGGGGTTGTTTTTCAAACCCTTTAGCAGTTTGGAGTGAATATTCGCCAACTGGATTTCATAAGGGACAAGTTTAACACTGTCAAAATTTTCCTATAGGGTTGCAAAAGAATCATCTATATCAGCCAATGAACTCGAAATACTGTGATAAATACAATACGAGGGGGGAGGTTAACAAGAAACTCAGACAATCGCCACTGTAATGGAATGGCCAAATGTAGATGTGAGGTCAGTGGATGCAGTCCGTTTTATTAAGCAGTGATATTATAGTACAACTATGAATGGCCCTTATTATCCATGATTAAGAATCACGGTCGGTGTCCTGGGCAGGCGACTTCTTGTATAATCCTGGATAGTCTATGTACTGTTCTTGAACATCCCATACGTTACTGTTGAGTCCAGCCTTGACTGCCACTTCCATGATGCTATTGTTTCCTTGCGATAAACCACCAAACGCGCAGCCGTTGGCGCGATCGATGGCGGTCAGTAAATTGTTCACCAGCTTCTTATCCTCGATGCAAAGGGTGTAAAATGAGACCAGACTGAAATCTTCCACCAACTGGCACATGGCCTGGTTCAACCGGTGGTATTTTTGACCAAACTGGCCGACGTTGAGACACTCCAATAGATACGACAAGTCCTGTACCTCGGTGTAATATTCGAGGTTAAAGTCCAGTTTGCCGTAACTTTGGATGAGGTCAATTTTAGACAGTACGTTAATGTGAGGCAATTCCAACCAGAGCATGGTTTTAAGGGACAGCATTAGTACAGAAATGAATTTGGCGGCATCGGTGCAATGGTGGGCGTCGACCAGATTGACTGTGGCGAAGCGAAAATCCAGTTTGACTAGTCTTTCCACAACCTCCCGTAGTCCTTCGTGGTGGGTATAAAGTTCTACCTGGCCTGGGCAGTCTAAAATAAAATAAGTGTCCGGATGGTCTGCCAAGCGTTTCTCTAACCAAGCAAAGTTCTGGCGAAGGTAGTCGATGCAGTATATCATGCCACCGTTGGGACCTAGACCCACCGTTTCCATGGCGTCGTCTAGAGTAATGAGCTCGCTCAGTTCAATGGTGCTATCATAGGGTACTTGGTCGTTGGCCGGATCCAAATTCACAATGGCTACCTTGCGTCCCAATGCAGTCATAAATTGGGCCATGCCGTGGCAATAGGTGGTCTTACCCGACCCAGGTGGACCAATTACAAGCTGTGCGAACGGCATATTTGATAATATACGTAATGGAAAAAAATGATAAACACTAAACAGAGCACAGGAAAAGTAATGGAAAATAAGAATGAACTCGTGCGGCTACTTTTCTTCTCAAGGTATCCGCTTTCCTATAAGCAAGGCCAGGCAGGAGGTTGGATTTACTATAAACCTTCATTGTGAAAGCAAAAAGGGAGGAAAATGGCCAATTGAAGCACGTGATGAGATTGGGAAAACCACCACCGCTACTTCCTTCCCCCTCAAGATATCAGACTGTCCTTGGCATCCTGGGTCTGGGGGAAGTTATCAATGTCCCTTGCAGAGCCCATCACATGATTTCAGCTCCCAACACTGCTCTTTGTTTACTTTTTCAGGTTGTTGCAGTTGTGGGTTCTTTTGTTATTGTTATGATATTTCGAGAGGGGCGAGCATAAACGAAGAACAGTTCATCGCCTTCACAGTGGATCAACGGTCTATGCGCATACACTCCAGACTAAGGGGTGGTATATTGTTGCTTATTAACCCCCCTTTCCTTCCCCCTACTACTGGATGTGATGTCTTTTTTTTTCTCTGTCTGCTTCCCTTCTTTAATAATACGGCCAAACCAAAGAGTTGCTCTATTACTTTGACGTTTTAGTTTACTTTATTCGATATGTAATATATTTTAGCAGACTCTTTGCATTACAACTATTTTTGTACGTATCCCTTGTTTCCTGCCACTTTTGACACCAACGGCTGCGTTGCGAGAAATACCTTTTATTTTATTATTATTCTTGTTTGGAGTCACGTCTATTATTCAGGTGCAACGAAATTAGTCGAGGTCAAGGCTTACAGATATCCGTCCTCTCCTGGTCAGCAATAGTGCGGCTACTGCCCTTGTATCCACCCTCTCCCCTGGTCGTTACTGCTTACCTTTTCTTACTTTAGACCAGTGCTGTCGTTGCCTACTGCCTCTATAATTACCAAGAAGAACGTAGCCAAGAGGCCCCCCCCCAATTTGTAACCACCCATTCCAGGTCCGACTTTGTGGCCTATCGAACCTTATCCAACGTCATTGGTTGTCTACGTTTCACGTGGCAATACGTAACCATCACAGCTTCTTCCTGAATTGTTTCGTTTTTCGCTGTGTTTACAAATTCGATTCGTAGGTAGTGGCTTCTACAAAGTTGTTGTGGATCCCTTACCCTGCCCTTACGCTAGGTTTAGCCCACCATATCACTAGTAGTCACTCGTGTTTGAATATATCTTTTTTTTGAGTTTCTATATCTGTCAACCAGGCCACAACTTTTTTTTACCATTGACTTGTCAATCATGTCCCTCGATATTACCCAGGTGGCTCCCCCATATGACCCAAGTCTACATCTGTTTTCACCCTATTTAAATCATTCCAATAGCCATCCTTATCCGCCATTTTTTGGGAACGACGGTCAGGGAAAACGGTCTTGTGAGTCACCTATGGCTATATCCTCATCATCCACCCCTGAAATGGCTTCACAGAGCAGCCATAAACGTTTACGCATGGATGGCCCAGCTCTGGGTGGTTCATGCCGCTCATCATGGGCATCGAAGGTGATGGAACCAAACGGTACCCTTCCCGATACTATCTATTCCCGCCCGAAGCCTCCCACTTCGAACACAGGAGTATTCCAGCTTCCGATTTCCCATACTCGACGCATCGTGTTTCCTAAACCCCGCCGTCCTTTGAAACCTCTTGATTTCAAACAGGCACTGAAAGCAAAGTCAAAAACATCCACGCTTTTGGTTATTCCTTCTAAACCCTCTCCTATTTGTGAAGTTCTATCGTCATGTATAGCGCATGCCTCCTTTAAACCTTTGGTTCAGTCCCGTGGTCGAGTTTCCACGATTAGAGATCCGTTGGATAACCTGGTAACTTACCAGAGTAGATTATGGAATTCCTGTGGACCACTTTGCGTTACTATTGGTAACGCCACGGGACTGTGGAGAAATCGGACGGCCAAGGCCCTTCCCCAAACGCCAAGCCAATATTCGAATTTACCCTTTTCTAGTAAATGTTGGTCAGGGACGCATTGGCGTTGTCCACAGTGTAGTAGACTATTCCCAGTGCGGGGTGCCCTCGAAGATCATCTCATCCAGTGTGTCCCTGCTTCCCTATCCAACTCACATACTCGTGTAGATCGTGATGCAGGGATTAGCTTCTGCTTATGTATGCAGGCACCTCAGGGTAGTGACTCACCAGTAATGGAAGCCACCACTCCGATGCCCGTAACTAGAACGGGGCCCAGGACTACCCGTTCACGTCGTGTCCGTCGGAAATCGACAAAGGTATTAAGTAATGAAATCAGCGGTGGGGCATCGTCTACTTCGGCTGACGAAGCACCGTCCATGATTCAGTGCGACCAATGTTACGTGTGGTTGCATATGAATTGTGTCCATGTGGAAGAATCCACCGTACCGGAGGTCTACGTTTGTCCACGCTGCAAGAGTGAGGCCACTGTAAATCAAGTCCAGACGAACCACCGGCATGGTGGTTTACGACCACCCTCTCAACCAGGGCGTCGTAAATCTCTATCTCCCAACAGTATACATCTAGAACGTTTACTAGCTGATGTTTCGGATTTGGATGCTTCCCAGTTGAAACCAGTTCCCTCCACTCGACATTCGACACACCCCAGACGTACCAGCACCCCATTACACGCCCGAAAACCTCCTCGGGGTCCCATGGCTAAGGCGTTATCCAACTCTCGTAAATTAACCCCCCGGGGTACCGTAAATAACCGGCGGAGGAACCGTGGTTTACCTTCTGATCCACACCCCTTGTCGGAGCCCCCCACGGGGGGTTATATGGAAATTCCACCAGCCAACATGTTTGCCGCGTTACCCACGTCGTTTCCAACGCAGGATAAACCCACTACACTGGTATCCACGGTGGATGGTGCAGTATCATCTGACGTGCTTTCCGTTAATCCCACCTTTCCGATGGGAATGAATAACCATTTGTCCCAGTGTTTTAGTCAGTCACTAACTGTGGCGTCTCCAGGGGATGCCTTGGGTTTTACCAGCCATGTGGGCAATGATTTAGGTGCTATTCACCCTACTTTGCTATATTCGGAAGATCCGATTATCACCGAAGCGTTGAACTCAGCCTCCCGAAACAATGATACGATTCCTTTTTCTATCCAAGCTGTGGGACCCGCGATTACCGCGGGATTGGATATTTCGCCGACTGATCACTTTGGAATTCATCCTTATAGTATGCCCCTAGGTGCCGAGTTGTGGGACATGACTCCTAACGCCATTCTCAGCTCTACGTTTGTGGATGCTACGGACCCGTTGGAAATGCCATTTTCAGGGTTACACCATTTTGATGCTTCGGAAGCGGACTTTTTATTGGAAAATCTATTGTCCGAAGCGGACCTTGACCCGTTACCCCAATCGAATGTACCTCCTGAGGGAGGCATGAAAATTGGCAAACTTTCTAAGGATACACCGGGGAATTCGGCCGTGTCTACAGCAGGTACGGGTGCTCTTACATCTCAACACCAAAGCTCTTCGTCGGAGGGAACCATTTATCCCAATACGATAAACCCGACACCCATGAATAGTAGGGCCAATGGCGATGGATCCATACTGCCATGTACCACCACTACTACTCCAGTATCTACAAAAGAAATTCAGGATAGTCATGCTAAGCCGCCCCAACCTGCTGCTGCATCTAACAAACCACGTCGAATGCGGGCCAAGACGGGACAGCGTAATACCGCCAAATCTACGGCTAATCGACGTCGTCCTTCGGAGCCAGTCTCAATGGTATATTCTCAGAACTCGCAGCCGCTACCTCTTCCCGCCTTCAGTGCCGATCATCTCATGGCTGCACATCCGGGGATGTTGGGGGGACACCCTACAAGCTTTATGTCACCTTCCCCAGGAAATTATTCGATGATGAATTTCCATAGCGATCCCATTATGCCGGCCCATTCCTACTCAGGTCCAATGCTTTCATCCTCTGCGTTAGTACCCACCAGCCTGGCATATAACAACTTGATGATGGGCAGCGGGGTTACTTTGGGTGATACCCCGCACGGTTTGATGTCCCATGCCCAGTTGAATCCGTTAAATTTAATGATACTCAACTCACAGTTGCAGCCGGGCCCATTACCTAACCAACCTCACTTTACCCAACCTACAATTGGTCATGAAAATCTAAACACTTCGTTTATCTCACCTGCGGGACTTGTGACTGTACCCCTCCCTCCTAATGCCACTAACGCCAATGCCACGTCTGGTTCGAATACCCAAGGTGGAACCTCTACCGACTATTCGGTTCAATTCAGCACTCATCCCAATCCTTAATGTGTGGACCTTTTTCACATTTTTTCTTTCTTCTTTTCACTGGGGTTCCTTGCTGGCCTATCTACAACCCTAAGATCATTTATTCGGATTATTATTTTTTTTCATGCCAGACTTTTTTTTCAACTCATTACACGTTACCTTTTTGTGTATATTAAGTTACTTTTTTAACGGATATTGCCTTTTGCATTTTACACTTTTTAACGTGATAGTGTTCTCGATGCTGGACAAAGTGTACATGTGTGTCTTTTTCTAAAAAATAATACTATCGAGATCTTGTAAATAACAAAGCATGCCACGATGAAATGGTTTATGATCCGCGTATCTCGGATCCAACTTCGTTGTTTTTCGTAGCCACACTTTGGTATCTCATTGGGCATTGGTGAGGGGATGTCGGGGTAATTCGCAGTAATGTTCGTCTGCACAGGATATTCCGTAAATTGGTAAACTTTATTAAGGAAAAAAGATACACCTTTGCTATATAAAAATAATTTGATTAACGTCGAAGTATTTTAACCAGGTTTACTGGGAACCTGTCGAAGTGGTAAATGGCTGATCGGCTATTGTCATGGAGATCTTCTCTGTTTGGCGGGATACATACGGCTTCAATTGACAGTTTGTTAAATCGGGTACCACGTACGTACGC
>JAOPJG010001051.1:0-13440 GCA_027478255.1 Dispira simplex | reverse complement strand
TTTATATCAATTGTAGCTAGTAGTTTGTTCATTAAGTGATGTTCCACTCGAGTATTGTCTCATTTTATTTTGTCATTCAATTCCATAGTGCACAATACTAATTCTATCTAGAGAATTGGTTGATATGTGTCGTTAGTTTATTCTATTATTCCTACGAATTTAGCATTATTCTATAGATTATACAGTTATTATCATTATTATATATATTTTAAGTATTCTTTATCGTTATTGCTTTTATTATGTCACAGGAAGAAGCATCAGTCTCCTCTCGTTCTATTTCCAAAAAACCCGTACATATGCAGTATGGCTAGAGACCCTCGTTAACATACGTGGGGCTTGTGCTCCAGGCCATCCTGGAAAGCAAAAGAGGTCAACTGTTAGTGGTTGATATCAACAAGTGGGTACAACAAAAGTACCCATATTACCACACTGCTCCTCCCCACTGAAAAAACTACATCTATCATATCTTGAGCACCAGTAGGATGTTTTATAAACCACCAGGAAAATCAGGTAGGCAAAGCAGGGGTTTGAATCAGAAAATTCGCCTCGAATATCTTGCAAATAAGTATGGATTGCAGCGGTAACCACTTGTACACCAATGGTTCCATTGGTGGTATGGCTATCCAGTCTAGTCTGCTCATGCTAACTTACTGGATACCTAATATCAAGGTCACAGCTATCAGCCCCAATGGTAATGTTAAATAGTGCGAATGAAAACTTCTGAAATGAACTGCCCAAGATGCCACATGAATAGATATGCGGTGATGTATCAATGCTAAAATTAAACAGCCTTCTGAATTTCATATATCTAAACAGTGGCGCAGGTTCTTCGATTTTCAGGTATTTCTGGATTGTATTGTCAATAACCTCAGACAAGGGAAGTGGCTATAAAATTTTGTTATAATTTTTTTTTGTTTTTCCTAGAAATTAATAAAAGTTTTACATTTAAAAAGTTGAATACATGTGTACTAAAGTCAGCTAAATAACTACTGTCGAAAAGACAAAATTCAGTATTAGTTCTAGTGGGTAGAGCAGAGCGATAAGTCGGCCCCATCCACCACAGCTGTGTGGTCCGTTTTCCTCATATCGGAGACTTTAGCTCACAGTATTGCAATGTGAGTGTCTAGGTTTATGCTGTTGCAACCGCCACTTTTTTAAAACTGGTGAACGGAAATGGATTAACAGGACTAAGAAATTAGCATGTGGTTCTTAAATGAACGGAATTAGTCAGATAGAACCGATTGAATGTATTTAAAAATTGTACCGTGGTTTTAATGGTGCGATTGCTTTAGAAATTTTTGACTTGACTGGGATAATAAGAAAATGACATACCCAATTAAGTAGGATAAACGACAGAAATGAATGATGGGAAAGGAGATGTGCATTTACACCTCATTATTTTCTTGGTCGTCCTAAAAATTCGCCCCGAAGACGTAAGAATGAGCCAACAAATTCAACCCTTATCCTTCCATCTTCCCACCTTATTCATAGAAAAGGGCATTGTTTGTTGGTTTTACAATAATTGTGAAAACGAGCGCCAGCATGCGAAAGTGACCCTGATTTCGAATTTTGTAGTCAACCAAAAGCGTGCTTGGTGTTGAAGTTAGTCCGCTTTAACCTAGGACCATACCGATGGTGCGTAAACTTAATACAGGATGAGTGGTGTCATGATTTTTGGAGTATCGTTTTGAATGGTAGATACAGGGAACAGAATCGTCGGTTAGACATCCAGGATGGATCCCTATTAACTGAGCTTATGGCTAAACACCACGTTTGATTCGATATTGAACTTTGCCGAAGGACTTCCGATTGAAGTGTTAGGGTATGCGACGACCTTTCCAAAAAAAAATGCCAAAACTTGGAGATCCAGGCCGGTAAGGGACTTTTGCAGATGAAAAGAAATTAAGAATCGCAATAGGTGCCATTGAAAAAGTCACTCTGTGTGCTACTTGTCAGATAATGACCCATTCAATTCCTCAAAAAAATAGGAATATAAGTTACAGATACAATTTAATAAAGTATGGATTGTTTGGATACCTAAGCACATAGTCACCTGGGTTGAAAGCCACACACTGTTTTCATTTCTAAAAACCATTGGCGTCACTAGTACAAGTTACGCAAATCCTCCACCAGACGAATCAGTTCATCCACGCTAACGCTCAATTTTGTACCCCCTTGCGCACCACTAACCACCGCCAGCATATCGTCAGCGTTCAAGTCCAAAAATTGTTCAATGAGGTCGCCGTCAATAAAACCCTGCGCTGTCACAGTCCGATGGGCATTAGCAAAAGCTCGCCATTCGGTATGACTGAGGTTACCCACCGCAGGAACTATAACACTTAGATTATGTTGCACCTGACAAAGAAGTTCGTACTGGTCTGCTTCGAGACTGGCCACTACCCCGATGGCCCCGTTGACAGTTCCAAAAAGCAGTTGTGGTTGAGCCACCGGGTGAGAATATGCCAGGTTCATGACGAGCGAACCGTGGCGGAACCGGTTGACAAATTCGCCCAGATGAAACTGTCCGTCCGTTTCCAAACGCGGGTCATCGGCCGTTACGATACTTCCTCGCGAGATATCTGTCGAATCTGCCGCTGTGGGCAGTGTGGGACGCCGCACCGTAAACAGATTGTAGGATATTTCCGCTCCGATATAGTGATCACCTGTTTCGTCCAGACATTCAATCGCCGTCATCCAATTGGTGTGGTAATCCCGACCCAATTCTTTCAAAGTGCCCTCTTTGGGATTAAATTCCAGTACCATAATGGAACGCATTAAATCACCTACCGCGATACGGTTACCCCGGGTGGCGAGGTATAACGCCATGACGTGACTTTGGTAAACGCTGATTTGCACTAATTCGGAACTGCTCTCCTTTTCCTGCCAGGCGTACACCACGGTGCGATTATTAATGGCCGCCGCCAGGTGGTGTTGAGTCACGGCCAAACTGTACACCGCACCGTTGACCTCCAAGGCCTGAACCAAGTCTAATGTACGCTGTTCGGCAGAAAACCGTAGTACTAGGATCCGCCCTTTGGTGGTGTCGGTAGTGTTTGGGTATACAAACGCGGTGCCCACAATAAAGTACTCCGTCTTGTCGGTGCCCAGGCAGGCCGTGAGCAAACTTTCCGCCTGCTCATACGCCTGCAGCATAAAGCTATCCACCAAGTCAAAAGTATGCTCATCGAGAACATTGAGAGAGGAGGTAACAGAGTCTCCTTTGGTACCCGACCCTTCCACAGAGGGGGAGGAACCCGCTACCATCGAAGACTGGTCCCTGGACCCAGACGGTAGGGTATTCCCCCCGGCTCCACCGGTTGATGGGACGAGTAAAGTAAGGATACCAAACACTCGGGTGGATTCTTGGAAACAAATCCGATGGGCCATGCAATTCACCAGGGGGATGGTACGGATATGGAGTTTCTCAATATCGTCGACAGTGCCCACCCGCAGGCCTTGGTCGTGCACCAACGCCACACATCGAGGTAAGCCTTCGGAGCTGAAAGAGCATATATCACGTACGCTTTGTCCGTTAACATTGGAAAAGTGCAACTTGCGGCCACTACTGGACACCACGGTGGGTTTGTCACATGCCGCGAATACGTGGAGCGAGAGTTTGGAGTAAAACGGGGTGAGCAGTACCGGTTGAGTACCCAACGTAACCTTGCGACGGTCTCTTAGTTCCCCACTGCGGGGATCGCATTGGAAATAATAGAGACGACCGTCGCCTAGGGCCACCAAAAGATAATGGATACTTTCAAAGTTGACCAGGACTATTGACCGAGGAACAATATTACCGTCTAACCGCTCTGTCATTACATCGGTCAGTTCGGGAAATCGCAACGTATGCACCGTCGGGCCGTTCCAAAAACTGACCGCGCAAACGGGTAGTACTTCATCGGCAGCGGAAGGGGTAGCCGCCACACTCAGCGCACTCACCTCGTGCGGGAACTGACGACGACATTTTTCTACCAGTTGACCATTGGTAATTTCTAGGGCCACCACCCAACCTAGGTCCAACCCTAGAAGTACCTGAGATGCATTACTGGTGGCAGTGCGAATCTGTAGCGGTTCCGGGGGCTGCCATTCGGCCAACTGACCGGCGCGGGGTAAGCGGAGTAAACGAACATAAAACGAAGTCACTTGTACCAGGCCATCCCCGACGGTATTGCTGACATGTAGGGTGGGTCTATCCAGGGTAAACCCTGGGAGAGAATCTGGTTCACAAAACTCAGTACCGTTGAGGGTGAGCAGCCTGGTACCGTTGGCAAAGCCTAGGACTAACAATAACTCTTCCGAAGATTGGAAACTTGAACGTAGTGACCACACCCGTTTGAGATGGGGAATGGTCAAGCTGCCTTGCTCCCGAATACCGATACCGTTCCGTATAACCCTCAAGGTACCTTCCTTGAACCCACCGCAGCACGCCACCACCTGACCTTGACCTTGTTTATCCACATCCACAACGCAAAAATCGGTGATAGGGGCCAGGTTGGCGTACCTTTTGATCACCTTTAGATAATTACCTGGTGTCACGGCCTGGGAGGTCAATTCGATTAATTGGGAATCCCCGTAGTGTGATCCAACGTACACATAGCCGTGTTCCAGGTGCACCAGAGCCGAGGCAATGGACGTAACTCCCATCCGCTGTAGTTTTAGATTCGACACCGCATCACTCTCTGGACTACGTAAAAGAATCAGGATGTACATATTACCTTCGTCGTCCCCTAAAAGAATCCGGGAATCGTCTTGATCAAATTTCCCGTACACCTCTATGCTACAGGGCTTCATGGAGATAATTTTCACGTCTTTGGCGCCGCGGTAATAGGTAATGGACGTTTCCCCCACTATAACCGCTGCTCCCGAAGAGAGTGGAATCAAAAGGTTGGCACCGTTTTCCACCCGATAAGTCGGCCAGGGTCCACTGGTCAATTCTTTGTTATGCAGGGCCACCTCGTAGGTCTTGACGTGACAGATGTGGTCAATGTCTCGGTAGAGCACCAAGAGAGTGGGTACCTTGGTATTATGTAAAAAGGTCATAGACACCACGTTGAGTTCCTCGATTCGTACCGTAAAGGCCTCCCGTAAATCACCTGGTTGGGGTGTCCGAGCGGGTTGTTTACCCTTGCTGGATGCCACGGCCAGGTGTGGGCTATAAGGGTATTCGGTCCCACCGGTCAGGCTGCGCCAACTGGTGTTTGTGAAAGCACTCTTGAGTGACTGGGGTGTCTCGACGGGGATAATTTTAATGGATCCTTGGTAGAGATGCAAAGCGATAGCACGGTACTGAGGGTCGACCAACCCTAGTTGTCCGTTATCACAGGGTCGACCTACCACTTCTGACACGTCCCCGCTGGCTTCTGTGACTACCCGATTGGTTTGGGGGTCCCAAGATAACACGCACATTTTGTACTTTTCCGTGGCGACGAATAAAAGGTCAGTGTCACGACCCTGTGAGCACGATTACATCCAAAATCAAACCGATGGCACCACATATCACAGGTGAATATCCCAGATACACATTAGTGTTTAATGGTAATTGATGGAAAGAAAAAAGAAAAAAAGTAGGAATATAAACATGGAGTAGCACCGATGGCACTAATACTGACGATATTCACTGTTACTTGATAACAACATGGGACTTACCTGGGGTCGCAGAAGCTGCATGCACACGATTCGACCGTAAATATTAATATCGCAGGCATGACACAACCCGTTGTGAGTAAGGCGTAATATTTCAATGTGTGACGTTTTCCTATGATGCGCAATCAAATACAAGGCATGGGATATTATGGGGTCATAAACAGAGTACAAAGTAAACAAAGCACAACGTGGATTTAGTAGCGTCCTGGGAATCAGCATGAACGTGAGTTTAAACAGGGTAAGCCTCTATCTTTCACCAACAAGAACAAGTCTGAATTTCAAACGCAGACCAAAATGACCACGTTATAAAATACCGTAATCCTACACCTGAAGCGTGAACGACTCAGGGATTACCGATACCCACAATTCGTTACGGTGATTAGTGGCGAATGACCTCGATTACTTACCCTAGGATCAGATTCGCTTCCGTAGGCGAGAGAAAATTCCCTTTGAGAGCATGATGAAGGGAAGTGGCCTTTTTGGCCGTAACAACGTAGTGGAAGGGCATTGGGTATTGTCCACCAGTACGCGTATGGAGGGTAATAGGAGAGAAGGTAAATGGTAGAGAGTTGGTGGTCAAGGACTAATAAATATATAATGTCGCGAAATGCGGAAGAAACCTCCCTTTGGAAAAATGGGCCAAAAATAAGGTCTGCGTGGCCACAGTACCCGCACACTTTTCTGGGGATATACTTCCCATCTCACCAGGTGAAGCAGGAGGTATATTTCTGATCAGGTTATTAAGGCGGCGTGCCAAATAATCTGACTCAATCGCTATGGAGACACTACTAGATGATATTGGCAGACGACACTGTGAATGAGGGGCAACTGAGCTGTGCATTTTTATTTATTTTATCTATTTTCTATTCGGAAAAGGATACAAACCTAACCGAATAAAAATATCATGAAGATGGCTACCCATAGGCTGGTGACCTGAGCCGTTCTACTGTGTTTACAGTTCGATGCTGGTCAAAGATGGGTAGATTAGTGCCAACAACCAAGGCAGTTGATATATATGTCAATGAGTAACAGTTACTATGGAATAGGAAATCGTTAATAAACCCAGCCCACTAAAACGAATATTATTTAAATGCATGACATCATACGACCTCACGTTGGTAATCAATTTAATGTTAATATTTCGACACAGTATATTATTTCTAGTGCCCTCTCCCCAAAAAAAAGATCGCCCTGTCTAACCGATATACTGGAACACCTAGTCCGAATTACGATGGACAAACGTAGGTGATGCTTGGCCGTGGGGGAACACAATGGACTCGGCTATTTCCACGTGAGGTGGGCGGGATGTCATAAACAGGGCCACTTCGGCAATGTCTTCACCACTTAGCGGCACCATACCTTTATATACATTGTCAGCGCGCTCCTTATCACCACTGAAACGCACCAGAGAGAATTCTGTATCAACTAGCCCAGGACTGATGGCGGAGATGCGAATAGGGCTATCGGCTAACTCATAACGCAAAGATCGGGTGATGGCGTCCACGGCATGTTTGGTAGCACAATAAATACTTCCATTGGCATATACTTCGTGACCTGAAATCGAACTCACGTTGACAATATGACCTCCACCCTGCTCTTTCATCCGCGGAATGAACACCTGGGTGCAGTACACCAGTCCCTTTACATTGGTGTTGATCATGGTATCGATTTCATCGCTAGGATAGTCGGCCAACGGTTTAAGTCCCAACACCAACCCAGCGTTGTTGATCAAAATATCCACCTTTTGGAGCGAAGCCGGAAGGGTCGCCACGACCTGGTTGACCTGCTCCTGGGAAGTCACATCCAGGACTGCGGTATGCACTTGCACTTTGGGGTGGGACGCTTCCAAGGCACTTTTCAGTTCTTGGAGTTTTTCCTGACGACGTGCAGTAAGAATAACATTGGAACCTGCCGCGGCATACGCTTTGGCACAGGCGGCACCGATACCCGCACTGGCGCCGGTGATAAATACGGTTTTTTTATAAAGACGTTGGAGCATGGTGGAGATGAGCCGTGAGGATGACTGGCTATAACGGGAGTGACCAGGTCCTGACGGGAAGGAATTAAGGCGAGGTTTAATCGGACGAAACACGAGTGTATAATGGGCGGACAATAAGTTTACAGGTCGGGAAGTCAGCAAAACGAACATGGTGACCATTAGTAATGTTTATATACAAGGAGGTAAGAACGCCGAACCACAGGGCTGACATATAGAGCAGGGCGGGGTTTTCGTTTAAAAACGTCACCAGTGTAGGACAGGATACTTGGGAACATTTTTATTCTTCATGGGAAAAAACACCTCTTTCACCATATTACGTATTGATCATGCTACCAAATTGGCCCGGATAAGTTCACCTAGGGTAAAGTATAGGCCCAAGTCTTCTGGAATATGGGTATTCAGAAACGAAGCGAAGTTATCCGCAAATCCATGTATTTATTAAGATGCCGCGTCTAGCTTTTTTGTAAAAACAACGTTTAACCTTTTCCAATCCCTTGAAAATCTTAAAATTAACTTTAAATAGCGAGTCACGTGCCACCGCCCGAATTCAATTACTGCAAGTAAAAAAGTCTTGTCCATTGCCATATACCACTCCTACGACCCAATTTTTTTTACTACCGTTCACATATTTTTTTTACATTCCTGTCCAGAAAATTCGACTTTGCAATCATATTTCACTTTTTTTTTATTTTTTTTTGTCACCATGCCCACCGAGGAACAACCTTCACAACCAGCCACTGGGATAGATACCGCTGTTCCCAAAAAGTCTAAAAAGAAATGGAGCCCCACATTAACACCAAAGCACCAGGCCGAACGAGAGCAACTCCCCATTTACCAAGCCCGGGACGCCATTGTTCATGCCATTAAGCGAAACCCTACGGTGATTATCGTGGGTGAGACAGGTAGCGGGAAAACCACTCAAATTCCCCAATTTTTACTAGAAGCCGATTTGGCGCAATTCGGAGCCATTGCAGTGACCCAACCCCGACGGGTAGCCGCCACCAGTTTAGCACGTCGAGTCGCCGAGGAAGCCGGGAGTCGTTTGGGTCACCGGGTGGGTTATACTGTGCGATTTGACGACATGTCTTGTCCGGCTACAAAAATCAAATACCTTACCGATGGTATGTTGATGCGGGAGATTCTGGCCGACCCGCTTTTACACCGGTATAACTATGTTATCCTGGACGAAGCCCACGAACGTACTTTGCGAACAGATGTGTTATTCGGCATGTTGAAACAGATCCAAAAGGAAAGAGCACGGATGGTACAAGTCAACCGTGCCGAGTGGCAAAAGTCCCACAGTGACAAGTCGACTGGAACGGACACGAGTGAAAAACCAGTGCCTGATTCTGACCCAGCCTCGACCAACGAAGATAGTCATACCATGGAAACCAACGACACGCATGTCGTTACTTCAGGTAAACGCCCTAAGCGTCAATTCGTGAATGAGTTGAAAATTGTGGTAATGAGTGCCACGTTGGACGCGGAACGGTTTTCTGAGTACTTTGACCGTGCCCGCATTCTCTACGTTGCTGGTCGACAGTACCCCGTGCGGATATTTAACACCGTGGAACCCCAGAATGATTATCTTGACGCGGCGCTGGTGACGTCGCTACAAATTCACACGGAACAGGGACCCGGCGACATACTGGTATTTTTATCAGGTCAAGAGGAAATCGAAAGTTTGGAAAAGCTCTTGTTAGACCAACGTTCCCAACTACCACCCAACAGCATGGACCTCCTAATATGCCCCATCTATGCTGCATTGCCGGCTGCCCAACAAGCCAAAGTGTTTAACTCGACCCCGCCCAATACCCGAAAAATTATTCTAGCCACCAATATTGCCGAAACGAGCCTTACCATTCCCGGAATTCGGTACGTTGTCGACACCGGTGTACATAAAGTCCGTGGTTACAGTTCCCGTATTGGCATCGAATCTTTGTTAGTGGCCCCCATTTCCAAGTCAGCCGCACGCCAACGGGCAGGTCGAGCGGGTCGTGAGGCCATGGGCTACTGCTACCGCTTGTACACCGAAGATACCTTTGACGATTTGGAAGAAGATAGTATTCCGGAAATCCTTCGGTGTAACCTGGCAGCAGCCACTTTACAACTCAAGGCATCGGGCATCGACGACGTGTTGGGATTTGATTATATGGATCGTCCCCCGAAAGTGGCAATGTTACGCGCGTTGGAACAACTTTACGCACTGGGAGCTCTGGACGACCAAGGGAAACTTTCCAAACTTGGTCGGTGGATGGCCGAGTTTCCCTTGGATCCCAGCTACGCCAAGGTACTCCACGCGTCCCAGGAACTTGGCTGTACGACGGAAGTTATTGATGTGATTTCCCTGTTTTCTATTGATACCTTGTTTTTTATGCCTTTTGACAAACGGGAGGAAGCGGCCGAAGCCCGCCGTAAATTTATGCACGGAGATGGCGACCATTTGACGTACCTCAGCTTACAAAAGGCCTATGTGGAAGTCAAGGGGGATTCTAGCTGGTGCCACGATCACTTTGTCAACGGTCGGGGTATGCGCCATGTGCAAGATGTGCGTAAACAGATACGCCAAGTGTGTGAACGGATGGGGGTAAACCCTAACGTGTCCTGTGGCGCGGATTTCGACAAAGTTCTCCAGTGTTTTATTCGGGGCTTTTTTAACCATACCGCTTTACTGCAACCTGACGGCTCATACAAATCTGTGGTGGGTTCCCAAATTGTCCATATTCACCCGTCATCGTCCTTGTTCGGACAGCGACGGGAGGCTATTTTCTATAACGAATTGATTTTTACTTCCAAATTGTATATCCGTGGGGTATCGGCTATTCAGGCCAATTGGATCCCTGAAGCTACACCGCATTATTTCCAACAGAAATCACATCTATTACCCTCAAACAGGTAGAGCATGTTATTAGATTGTATCCGGATGACCATACTTGCGTCGTTTACCTCATTATCCACTTGATATTGCCAGCAATATCTATTTCAGAAGGATAAAGGTATATATATGTCCGATTTCTATTCGCATCTTTACATTAAACTAACTACGCCAGAATGGCTTGTTTTTCGTTTACCTAGCTCGTTTGGTTAGGTGATGTGTGTTCCCTATCATGACAGGGTAGGGGGGAAATACATTTATTTACACTGTCTGGTGAATAAAAATTTCTTAACCTTATCCAAAAAAGGCGGGTCGATTTTAGAAAAAATTATGGGGACTTTTTTTTTTTCGGATCACAGGTGGTTGGACTATAGGTCAATTTGTGGTTGTGGGAGTGAGCAAAAAGTATGGTTTATAGTGGTAAAGGATAGCCGTTCGTTAGGATTCTCCCTCTTTCTCTTTATTGCCACCGTTCTTTTCTACTCATTTTGGCTAAAGGTTAGTATTCCATCGTTGTCGTTCATGGCGAATATTGCTATATTCCACAAGATACCACAGGTCTCCCTATCCATCCATCCATCAACCGTGGTTGCCATATCCTCGTTTTCATCGTCTAGCGTGTGCAGAGTCTTGTAAACCTCGTTGACTAGTTAATCGAACTAGCTTGATGTTCACTATCAATCGTTTCTCTAAATATAACGGCCATTATACAGTATAGCAAGTACTAACTTTTGAACCTATTCATTGATTGCCTTTGGTGGATGAATATCTCCTATATATCACTATGCAAAATGGTTTATCCATCCATCCATCTATTCGCCTATCCGCTCCTGTTTCTTCTATTCGTAATCGACCCCCTTTTTACTGTCTCACAGATTAAAAATGGCTGACGCTGCTGAACTCAAGAAGAAGCGTACCTTCCGTAAATACACCTACCGTGGTGTTGAGCTGGAAAAGCTCCTGGACTTGTCCAGTGAGCAATTCATCAAGCTCCTCCACTGCCGTGCCCGCAGAAAGTTCAAGCGTGGTATCAAGAGCAAGCCCATGGCCCTCATCAAGAAGCTACGCAAGGCCAAGAAGGAAACCCTCCCCAACGAAAAACCCGAAGTGGTCAAGACCCATTTGCGTAACATGATCATCGTTCCCGAAATGATCGGTTCGGTTGTCGGTGTGTACAATGGCAAGACTTTTAACCAGGTCGAAATCAGACCCGAAATGACCGGTCATTACCTGGGTGAATTCTCCATCACTTACAAGCCCGTCAAGCACGGTCGTCCCGGTATTGGTGCCACTCACTCTTCTCGTTTCATTCCTCTGAAGTAAAATGGCGGTTGTTTTGCCAAGTGTCGAGATACAATAAAACCCTCGAGTTACAAGCCATTATGGGAGTCTGTTAATACTTGTTTATCGCCGTAGTTATGGCAATTGTAGTACACTTCTTTTAAAAGGTATATGGGTTGCTTTGATTGTATGTGCCCAGTTTCTTACAGCTCGGCTGGTAAAATACCACTCCGAAGTACTGAAAAGGGAAGTTGTGTCTTTCACAACATTATTATTTCCAACGGTAAGGGGGAGCCGGGTTACGAAACGTTCCTTGTGTAAGCTAATTTTATTTTAGGAATTAATACTAACTTCAATGCGCAAGGTTGACTTTGAGGGACCGCGATTTTCGCTGTGGGATAACGTTCACCTGTATGGTTTCCAAAGTCATAACTTCTGTCACCCTTTAACACGCGGTCTATTTGATTGTATTTTTCATACAGCTGACCCAATGTTTATCCTACGTTATACTAGAAAGTGAAAAACTATGACCCTATATTTTAAGGTGTTTAGTTTTCTAATGCCTCAATGTAGTGACGTTGAACCCTACCTAATGTGCGCTATTGTGAAGCGTTTAATACGACGTTGTTGTTGTTATTTTTTCACAGCAGCTGGTTGGTGAATAATCGCGTCATGAGCAGACAAAGTTTGTACCATAGTATCAGCTTATACGTCGTGACTGGCTAAGCGAAGACGGCCTGGCTAAGTTTTTTTGTAGTGTATAGGTGGCCTCCCATCCATCCCTTACTTTTTCCGATTTGGGGGGATTTACCAACACGCTGAAATACCACAGAGTGAACAAATGTATGTTACCCATTGGTTGTGGCGCCATAATGATACGGTATTGTTTCAGGTCCACCGAATTTGGTTGGGTTAACGGTACCCAGAGTGTTCCCAGCCGATCCATGTATGCAGTACCCGGAGCCCCCAGCTCTGTCTGTGTATGCATCGCCATGCTACCCTTCACCCGTCCAAGATATAAAACCCATCTTTTTCCTTATCACCGCACCTTATCCCTGGATTATATTGCTATTATATTATCATTTAGGACAAATTTACCAGTGCAAGTTTCGTTACTTGGTTGTTCAGCTTGGTGCTTTACCCTTCTTACTTTATGTTATCGAAACTGGTCTGTTTGTGTGTTCCTCGCGCTATCTACCCGTCCGCTGTTAGTGTCTTCCCCTCGTCATCCGTAATACACCGTGCTCCAACCTTAACCTTTCCTTTCTGCTGTCGCACACTTTCCTCATTTACCAACCCTCTTCGTTACTCCACCAGAATGTCAGTTCCCGAAGCTAGTGGTAACCCTGTCCAACCCAAAACCGAAGCCGAGTGGCGCGCTGTACTCTCCCCCGAACAATTCCGTATCCTACGGGAAAAGGGGACCGAATTGCCCGGAACAGGGGAATATAACAAACTCTTTGAAAAAGGCCTTTACCACTGCGCCGGTTGCAATACCCCGCTGTACAAGTCCACCACCAAGTTTGATTCGGGTTGTGGTTGGCCCGCTTTTTTCGAAGCATTGCCAGGGGCTGTAAATCGTCAGCCCGATTTATCCAAGGGTTATGAACGGACCGAGATCACTTGTGCCGCCTGTGGAGGC